>JACEFZ010012084.1:905000-1015000 GCA_014155875.1 Cepaea nemoralis
GTTAGTATATTATTATTACAAAGGTTATTAGTACAGTTATTATGGTAAGTATTTTTATTAGTGTTATTATTATTAATTGTTGTCATGCTTATTATTGTTGTTATTATTATTGTTATTGTTGTCCTTATAATAATATAATAATAATAATAATAATAATAATAATAATAATAATAATAATAATAATAATAATAATAATAATAATAATAATAATTGTGCGCAGAGTAAAAGTGCTGCATCGAAAAATAAAGGATAGGAGTGTGTCCACTGAGTTTTCTGAGGTGTTATATCCTAACGGGGGATAAAAAGGTGAAAGAAGAAGAACGATAATATTTGTTCGGATTCGAGGTCTTGTAGTGGCTACACGCTTAAACTGTCGTCCTGAAGGTTTTGGGTTCCTATCGAAATCGAGGCGGATGTTTACAACTGACATTAAAATTCAAGATTGGCATATCAATCATGTGCACATGTGGATTGGCGCTTCAGAGAGCAGATCACATTCTCCAAGACTGCCCAAAATTTAACATAACTAGGCAAACCTTCTGGTCTAGAGACACAACAGTGGAAGATAAACTCTATGGACTACTTAATGAACTAAAAAAGACAGGTAAATTCATACACATGGCAACATTGTTAATATAGACAAATTTCAAGCGAGCGAAAGAAGAAGAGGAAGACAATTGACACGGGCTTCCAGGTCAACACAGCTTTAAAGAGGATCCAGGAAATGTCATGGGAAAGTAAAGGCTGCCGGTGAGACACTGGCCACATAAGGCCTTCAGTGGCGATTGGTCTCACAAACGGATGTATCACCTTATGCCCAACTGTGACGTAATGCGTGTGAACAGCTGCTCTACTTAATTTGGTTAATGGTATTTATTCAGAGAGAATTTCCTGTTTCAAGCTTTTAAAAATATTGGATGTCCTCTGTTTACTTATTTGAACTGATGGTATTTATTCAGAGAGAATTTCCCTGTTTCAAGCTTTTAAAAATGTTGGATGTCCTCTGTTTACTTAATTGAACTGATGGTATTTATTCATAGAGAATTTCATATTTCACGCCTTTAAAAATGTTGGATGTCCTCTGTTTACTTAATTGAACTAATAGTATTTATTCAGAGAGAATTTCCTGTTTCAAGCTTTTAAAAATGTTGGATGTCCTCTGTTTACTTAATTGAACTGATGGTATTTATTCACAGAGAATTTCGTATTTTACACCTTTAAAAATGTTGGATGTCCTCAGTTTACTTAATTGAACTAATGGTATTTATTCAGAGAGAATTTCGTATTTCACGCCTTTAAAAATGTTGTATGTCCTCTGCAGGACGTGGCAATCAACCCCAATCCCAAGTTTATTGTCTGAGCACTTTTACGTTCTTTAGTTTGCCATTGCTGTTTGAACGTTGAAGTACAACTTACCGGTGTTGGGGTTGAATCCCTTACCCCGGCGTCAGCGCACCAGAAGTTTACGTGCAAGCGCATTAAACTCCGCGGCCACGTAGACTTCATGTCAAGTATTTTCTTCCCAATCAATAGAAATCACGACCGCCACATATCACAATGTCAGGTGACACAAATATGCGCGTGTCTATCCCGAAGTCACATGACAAACACGCACAGACACATCAACATACTTTAGGAACTCTGGCCAGCTGGACAGAGATCACAGTTGTAGGTTAATGTATTCATGACATAATTCCTTTGTGAAAGAAATAAGAAACAGGCAAGCGAAATATTTCGGCCTCGCTAAAAGATATTTATAAAAACTCTACTGGGGAGTAAGGTTGAAGGAAAGCGAGTAATAGGTAGACTAGACAATGATACAAGTGGGAAGATAACATCAAAAGATAGACGAACAGCAGTCTGACAGAATGTACAGTCAGGGCTAGAGACAGACAGTGTTGGAGATCCATAGCAGCCAACCTTCATTGTGGAGACGGCACCTGATGGATTGATTGATTTCCTTTAAGGTAATTCGAAAAGGGTCCTGTCCTATATCTTAAGGTGCATGGATCGCATGTTGCTAGACCAATAATCGTATAGACCAAACTGCACTGGGTGGCTGATGTGCCAAGTATCATGTAGGGTGCCTTTACTTCCTGGGACACCTTTTGGTACTCATGTTAGGTAGGATATACTCGGAGGTTCAGGTCAATTTAAAAAAAAAATATCCACCCCCGATACGGATTTGAACCACTGAGCATTTATTTATATTATATTATATTATATTATATTATATTATATTATATTATATTATATTATATTATATTATATTATATTATATTATATTATATTATATTATATTATATTATATTATATTATATTATATTATATTATATTATATTATATTATATTATATTATATTGGTCCTCTAAAAGTACTGGAGAGTTTTGGTCAGAGACCATCACTTTATGAAGGGAAAATCCCAACTGCACCTCCCCGCGGTAGAGGATGGAAACACACCACGGTGTGGCTAACACAGCTCTGGGGAACCGAGTATCCACCGGAATAAGTGGACAACTCTGCAGCTGAGCAGAGCAGGGCACTCACTTGTCCTTACAGTCGGAAATGGCTGTCAAAGGCAGAGGTAAAAAGACCACCATGTGGATGTGGAAGGCAAGGGGAAACCACCACATTATCTTCCCAAGACTTCATGGCAAAACATATATCAGAGTTAGTGAACGACGTTAATGGCTGTCTTAGGGCATCCTCGTCCGGTAGGGACAGTCATGAGCCACAGGTGACACCAGACCGTCATCCAGCTACTGATGGCAAAATCTTAACTAAAATAAATAAATTTAGAGTAGGATCATGGAACGTAAGGACATCATTAAATGAGCTAGGAAAGTTGACCAATGTTCTAAGAGAGATGGATAGCATGAAAATGAATATACTTAGGCGTTAGTGAGATGAGATGGAAGGGATCGGGCAAAATTATAGCTGACAATCACACAATAATTTATTCTGGAGGGGATACACATGAAAAAGGTGTAGGAATAATATTAGACGAAAAAACAGCCAAGTCAATTAATGGATACTGGTGTATTTCAGATAGAGTTATTATGGTAAAAATCAAAGGCAAACCAATAGACATAAATATTATACAAGTATATGTACCAACAACAAGCAGTAGTGATGAAGAAATACAACACTTTTACGACGAAATAGAAATGGCGATGGCTCAAATTGGATCACAAGAAATAAAAATAATACTTGGTGATTTTAATGCAAAAGTAGGAAAGGGAAAAATGGAGGATGTAGTGGGGAATTATGGTTTAGGTACAAGAAATGAAAGAGGGGAAAAGCTAATAGAATGGGCAAATATCAATGATATGATAATTGGAAACACATGGTTTAAACACCATAAAAGACGACTGTACACATGGATAAGCCCTGATAAGAAAATACGCAACCAAATTGACTACATACTAATTAATAAAAGATTTAGAAATGCTTTAATTAATGTAAAGACAATGCCTGGTGCTGACTGTAATAGTGATCATGTACCACTATGTGGACAAATAAAAGTAAGATTAAAGAGAGGGGAAAAAATGGTTAAGAACATGAGACTTAATAAAGAGGTTCTGAAAATAGATAAAGAAATGCAAGAACAATACAGAGTGACTGTGAAAAATAGGTACAATGCAATAACTAAAATACAGAGTATAGATGAACAATGGGAAATGTTAAGGGACTCCATTCATCAAACTAGCAAAGAAGTATTACCGGAGAGAGGCAAAATAGCTAAGAAAAAATGGATGAATGAAGATATCTTAAAACTGATGGACAAAAGAAAACAGAGTAAAAATGACAAACAAGAATACGCTAAGATAAATAAAGAAATAAAAGATAAATGTGGGAAGGCTAAAGAAAGTTGGTTAAACGAGCAATGCAAAAAAATTGAATTAAATTCCATTAAAGATACAAAAAATATGCACAGACAAATCAGTGAGCTTACAGGAAGAAAAATAAGAATAAATACAGGGTGTTTGAAATCAAAAACAGGAAAGATAATATTAGAGGAAGATGCTATAATGAAGAGGTGGAATGAGTATATAAGAGAATTATATGAAGGAGAAAGGGCAGAATTAACAGAAGATAGTAACTTAGAAGGTCCACCTATTCTGAAAGAAGAAGTCGCTGACGCTATGAAACGTATGAAGAAAGGAAAAACAGCTGGGCCAGATGAAATCACAATAGAAGAATTAGAAGTATTGGGAGAATTTGGAGTAGATATATTAACCAAAATGTTGAATGATATTTACAGCAGTGGATATTTACCCAGTGATATGCTGAAATCTGTATTTATAGCTATACCAAAAAGACCAGGAGCAATTGATTGTGAAGATTTTCGTACAATTAACCTTATAAACCATATCACTAAGCTTCTACTCAGAATCATAATGAGAAGAACCAAAAAGAAAATAAAAATGGAAATTAGTGAAGAACAGTATGGATTTGTGGAAGGAAAGGGCACAAACAATGTAATTTATACATTACGGACACTAATAGAAAGATCAATAGAGAAACAGAGAGACATATATTTGTGCTTCATAGATTATACTAAGGCATTTAATAAAGTAAAACATGATGAACTGATTAAAATGTTGGAAGATATCAACACTGATGGAAAAGATTTAAGAATAATAAAGAATGTTTACTGGAACCAAGTAGCAGCAATTAAAATGGGAAATAAAGAGGGTAGTTACGAACAGATAAAGCTAGGAGTACGACAATGGGTGTGTCTTGTCACCAGATCTTTTCTCCCTGTATAGCGAAGTAATAATGAGAGAGATCAAAGAGATGCCAGGAATACTAGTTGGAGGTTATAATATAAATAATATACGCTATGCAGATGACACAGTATTGGTGGCGGATAATTCAACAGACCTACAACAATTATTAGACGTTGTAGTAACAGAGAGTGCAAGGAAAGGACTCTCCTTGAATATCAAGAAAACAGTAACAATGGTAATATCAAAGAAAATGGTGACACCAAAATGTGACATAGAAATAGAAGGGAAAATCCTTAACCAAGTTGATAATTTTAGATACCTAGGGGCACTTATAACATCAGATGGAAGATGTACAACTAGAGGTTAGGAGCAGAATAGGGCAGGCAAAAGCCGCATTTCAGAAAATGAAGAGTATCTTATGCAATAAGTCACTATCACTGAATGTAAGAAAGAGAGTGCTGAAATGCTATGTAGAACCAGTTTTGCTGTATGGCAGTGAATCTTGGAATGTAAATGAACACATTAAGAAGAAATTAGAAGCAACAGAGATGTGGTTCCTGAGACGAATGTTGCGAATTCCTTGGACTGCCAGAGTAACTAACGAAGACTGCCTGAAACAGGCTAATGAAACTAGAACATTATATACAACAATAAGACAGAGACAAACAGCTTTCTTCGGTCATGTGATGAGAAGAGAGGCATTGGAGAACATCGTAACAACTGGAAAGATCGAGGGGAAGAGAGGCAGAGGTAGACCAAGAGAAGTGATGCTGGATGGATTGAGACGGTGGCACGGAGGAATATCAGCAGCAGAGTTGATCCAGAAAACCAAAGACCGAGATCTGTGGAGAGCCATGAACGCCCACGCCAGCTGGCACGACACTTGATGATGATGATATTGTATTGTGTTGTGTTGTATTGTATTGTATTGCGTTGCGTTGCGTTGTGTTGTGTTGTGTTGTGTTGTGTTGTATTGTAGTGTACTTCCGTAACTATGTTATATTATTATGTTTAAAAAAATATTGTATTATCATTACTATTGTTATTATTATTATTTTATATTATCTTCATAGATGACCATGGCAGAGAATGAAACATCAAAGCTGACCAGGAAAGCGTCAAAAGCCAGACTTAACAAGACTGCCTCGAGATTATCCATTGACGCCAAGTTCAAGGTAAACACTTTTAACTCTTAAACTACCACAAATAACTTCAATGGCCTCGCTTTGCCCTTGAATAGTGATATGTACTTTACGTGACCAGCCGTTATTAAGTCTATTCATTCATTATTCATTAGCTCATTTTGGGTGGTGTATTGGTGCATGATAAGGCAGATGTGATCAGCGCCCTTTGAGATCGTGTGTATATCATGGATGAACAGTTAGATCATCATAGCCTGGAGAGAATGGTGCTGCAGTGAGTGACAAGAGGATCTAGCCGACAATCAGGACTCCGAGAAAGGCCAGAATGGCACATAATCAGACTGCTACTGGTACAATTAGTATTGGGACTCTTCCCTTGCTGTTGAAGATGAGGACGGAGCACGTATAGAAATGTCTCGAGTGCTGCGATATCGGGTCTTGGCTCAAATCAACTGAGATCAGCTATTTATGAGATAATTCCTGATGTTGGAGTATTTTGTACATGTCCCTTCACCGTGAACTATTCTCATGTTCAACACCTACAACGGTCAGCTGGGCTAAAATGTTCACTTCTCGTCCCTGGGGGACGTAAATTACAAGTACCTCAGAAGCCGGAGTGAGTTCGCCTGATGGTGAGCGACACTGACAACAGAGAAAGCTAACCCACTCGCAAAAATCAATCCAGTGTACTCTAAGTAGTTATTAATGATTGGACTACACTTGAGTTCAAAGCGAGTGAACACACACACACACACACACACACACACACACACACACACACACACGCGCGCGCGCGCACACACACAGAGAGAGAGAGAGAGAGAGAGAGAGAGAGAAAGAGAATAATTATAAGCTAATGTTCTTTTCACAGCACCACGATGTACACAATCCTCACAATGATGATCCCGAAGGCAGAAGTCACCACGTGAACGACATCAAGAATGAGAACCACGTCAATGAGAAGGATAGACAAGCTGATGACGCTACAAGATTACACGGAGAGAAGATAATGGATAAAGACGCGAAAAAGATGAAGAAAGGAAAGAAGAAAGCAAAGAGCAGACACGATGTTAAGGAGGAAAGAAAAGAAGGGGAATTAAAGAAGACATTCTGGACTCGGGTAAGTATTTGCTTCCATGAGTGTTAGCTTGATTTCTTTATAAACACTTCTTGTTTGTCCAATATCGACCTTTTCTTCTGTTTGTTAAAGGCGGCTCCATTGCCTCTAGGTTATTACCACAGCTCTTTGATTGCTCCTTTAATGTAGCAGGAAATCTGACCTTCTTCTTCACTTCATCTACTAATTCTTGTGCACAGCACTGATTTTGCGTATGAATTACCTGTCCCTATTACCAGTATCCTTCTCCTTGTGGTGAATCCACTCTGACTTTTGAAGTACTTGTAATTTGCGTCTCCAAGTCAAGGACGAGAAGCAAACATGCAAGTCCAGCTGACCGGTGTAGAGGTTGAACCCGTTACCTCGGCATCAACACACCGGAAGTTTAAGAGCTAGCGCTCTTATCTATTCAGCCATGCTGACCCCCAGTTCCCATGATTAACTCGATTGTGTTGTACTCCGATCAAATCCGGCTTCATCAGCCTTGGTTATAATTGTGGTGGTTCCTAGTGCGTTTTACATTTTCCGCTTCCTTTGTTCATTAGACGACATCCACTGAATGTTAATTTGAGTTCCTCTTTATTTCAACAGAGCTCGGAGTTCTTCTCATTCTCCTTCGTCCATCCGGAGTGTTTTTGTTTTTTCCAGGACGTGATTGCGTTGTGCCTGTTTACAGCAGAGCTGCGTTCTTGCGCCGTTAAGCACATCCGACTTCTGCGGGCATTTGTTGACCGGGTTAACCTTCCCGGGATCTCGGAGATCAGAGTTGGCTACGTATGTCAAATATCTTTCTTATCCCCAATGGATATTGGACTGGAGTCCGTTGACCCATGTCTAAACCCAGTGGAGGAAATATTACCAGCCTTGGCCTAACCCTAGCCTTTTCGAGTGTGGTGTGTTGAATCATGGCTAGTTTAGATGGTTATACGCCTCTCCGCGGATGTATAATTCCAGTACCGGTCTTGCATACCCCACTGGTATCTCAGATTGGAGAGAGGAAAGGAGAAGTCTGTAACACAACTCGTGACGGGAAGTTGTTTTGGTGCCACATCGAGAGAAATGTTTCTACGATATTCTCACTCCTATAGATCGAAACATTTCGCGGGGTTTTCATGACATCTACGCCAGAGCATCGGACTAAAGAAACTCAGTATTACAGATGATTCACGAACAATCACCCAATCAGCTAAACAACCAACCATCACACCAACAACTAAACTATTAACCGACCAATCAACTAAACAACAAATCGTCCAAACAACCAACTAAACAACCAACGAATCAACCAACAAGACAAACAACGAACAACCTAGACAACCAACAATCACCACCTAAACTTCTAACCAACCAACTAAACAACCAACCATCCAACTAACTAAACAACTAACCATCCACCCAATCAACTAACCAACCAACCATCCAACCACCTAAACAACCAACCAGTTAACCAACTAAACAACCATCCATCCAACCAACCAGTTAAATAACTAATCATCTATTCAACCAAAAAACTAAACAATCAATCATCTATTCAACCAACCAACTAAACAAACAACCATTTAAACAAACAACCATCCAACCAACAATCCAACCAACTAAAAAAGCAACCAACTAAAAAAGCATCCAACCAATTTAACAACCAATCAGCCAATCAACTAAACAACTATCCAACCAACCAACTAAATAACCAATAATCTATTCAACCAACCAACTAAATAATCAATCATCTATTCAACCACCCAACTAAGCAACAAACCATCCAACCAACCAACTAAACAACTAACCATCCAACTAACCAACCAACCAACCAACCAAATAAATACCCAACCAAATAAACAAATAACCATTCAATTAATCATTCAACAATCCAACCAACCAACTAAACAACCAACCAGCTGAAAAACCAACTATCCCAAAAACAAACAAACTAAACAACAAATTAAATAACCAACCACCCATCTAAACAATCAACCATCCAACCAGCTAAACAACCAAGCCTCCAAATAACAAAATAACAAATCAATAAACTAGACAACCAATCAACAGACCAACAACCAAACCAACCAACCAACCAACCAACCAACCAACCAACTAACCAACTAACCAACCAACCAACTAACCAACCAACTAACCAACCAACCAACCAACCAACCAATAACCAAATATTTCTTGGGCACATAGATCAATTCGACATGACATATCCAGCAGCATGTTTGCCCAGCCTATACATACGAGGGTAAGTTAATAGGAAAGTCACAAATGGCTGTAGAAAAATAACTAAATATGATAACAACTTGAAACCAGTTTATTTTTATACATACATTGTCCCTTTATTTCTCAACATAATTTCCACCAACATTGATGCACTTATCCCATCGTTTTATCAGTCCTCCCAAACGGGCAGCATAGATCTGCGTGGTTTTTTTTTTTCCCAATTGACCTACCATCACACAGAACTGTGTGACTTACTTATTGACTCTCCCTCGTAACGTTTTTTTTCTACCCAGCTATGCACTATTTTACGGGACAAACATTTGTCAGCATAAACAGGAGACGCACCTTGGCGGGAGACATTTCGCGAATGACACCGAAGTTAAATGTGAAGTGAAAACGTGGTTTAGAAAACTGAGCACACAGTTCTGTGCAGCCGGTTATAACGGATAAAACGATGGGATAAGTACATCAATGTTGGTGAAAATTATGTTGAGAAATAAAGAGAGATTGTATCTATAAAAATAAACTGGTTTCAAGTTGTTATTATATTCAGTTATTTTTCTACACCCATTTGTGACTTACTTTTTAACTTACCCTCTTATATATATATATATATATATATATATATATATATATATATATATATATATATATATATATATATATAGAGAGAGAGAGAGAGAGAGAGAGAGAGAGAGAGAGAGAGAGAGAGAACGAGAGGGAGAATATGATTTCATAACATCTGTAGTATAAGCCTTCTTTAATGCATACATTGTTATGAATTTTGATTTTGTAAATTATCAGTAACACCCGGTGGCCGAGTGGATAAGCCCGCTTGGCGATGTAACGCTGAGGTGGTGCTTTCGAATCTCAGTGAATTATTATAGCCGGTCTCCGTAGCGTAGGCTTTACGAACGCGATTCGTAATCCCGTATACCCGGGTTCGAAACACAGCGGTGCTGGTTTTTTCGAAAAAAGTATAGGTGCCGGTCGTTCAGAAAGCTTGCTTGTGTTCGCTGGCTGTGAACTCCAGCGCGAAGTCATGTATGCCGGATGAAGACATCCTGTTGTCCAACATCAGTGTGATGTTATATAGAACCTGAGGTTTGCGTGAGTATCCGTTGTCCCATGTCTGGCTTATTGGTGTGCAGACTGGTGGTACCTCGCTATGCAGGCAGACACTCTCCGACTTCGGAGGTATCAACGATCCTACTGACTTTAGCCAGGACCCCGAAGGGACCTGTTGCCCAGGACGCTCGGCGAGGACGCGTCTAAAGGTCTTGGCTAGTATAGAACCCAGCCCTGGTGCCTTGGAAACACCCCTGCGTCCCGTTCAGAAAGCAATGGCAAACTACTGAACGTAAAACTTGCCCAGGAATCACGAACAGCCAAAATGCTGGGGCTGACTGCTACGTCCTGTGAAGGACATGCAACTAAATTCACAAACTAAATTATCAGTCTGTAACGGTTGCCTCTTCAAGATTGTATCATCTTCATTAAATAGTATAAATAAACTTGTCTCAAAGCAGTTTAATTATGTGGGTGTGTGTTGCACTAGGGCCTTCAGATTCACATCGACACGGCAAGGTACAAGAGAAACATGATAAGACGAGATGAGATGGGATGGGATGAGATGGGGTGAGATGGGATGGGATGAGGTAAGATGGGATGAGATGGGATGAGATGAATGCACGGAGGAATAGGCGACCATTCTTTTCCTCACTTAGCGAGACGACGAACACAGGCGTCGAACCCTCGCCTGACCTCGCTCATGACACTAACATCGCACCTCCCTATCAACTTCGCTAGCGTGGCGGCTCCGATTGGTAAAACTGCAGATCCAGAAAACTATGCGGTGTGTGGCTTACGAGGCTTGAATCCACTCAACTGTGAAATATGAAGGCCAGAACTTCTGTTAATTGTCTGTTTGCCTGATCCGAGTCAGGAAAATCGTCTATTCCAGGGAGAGGTTACACTCTAGTGCATTTGACCTCTAGGGTTAAGCTGGATTAGAACGCCGCAGTGTCTGAGAGGAACGCCGGTGTGACTTTAGTCCACTCTATCCCGCGGTTGGGAGGGACGGGGGGGGGGGGAGTTTTTGTAATAGTTTGGGGCTATTTGGGGCTATTTTCCTCTAAGAGGGATCAGCGATGATATGCTTCCTCCACACCCCCCCCCCACACACACACATGCACGCACACATGCACACACACGCGCACACACACGCGCACGCACACACTGACACTCAGAGAGAGAGATAGAGAGAGAGAGAGAGAGAGAGAAAGAGAGAGAGTGAGAGAGAGAGAACGAGAGAGGGATAGAGAGATGATTATATATACGATTGTATATTGATTGTGCCCTAAATGAGGGAATAATGTATAAAAAGAGAACATTGCTGCCATTGCTTGTTCACGAACAGTCCCTCTGAGACTAAAGAAGTTCAAGACCAGTCCGAGTAGAATAAACAACGGACAACTGGCAGGCTACTCAATTTATCAGGTCCTCATCAGGACTAATTCAACGCAATAATGAAAATGCCAGTCAGCGTGAGACCCATACTACCCAACCCACCCGAAGAGCACTCATTCATTGACACCTTGCCGTCTTCACATACGATAGTTTGTTACATTGTGCTTCAAAAAGGCTTAATAACTACAACCCATGGTGGTAGCGAATGTGACTGACAAGGCAAATTCGCTCTGTAAATGTTGGTTAAGACCAGGGATGGAGTTATACCGCTCCATAGCACAAAGCCTGGGCTAAAATATAGAGACCCCATGTTGCTCATGCAGCATGATCCCTCTCTCGGCCTGCCTAGTTCACTCCAGAGGAAGGGCAATACCAATAAGCTGCAGAAGCTGCCGGATCAGCAAAACTATGCCCTAACTGTCCGCCCGTCGGAGCTTCAATCCTAGACCAGCTGCCAACCAAGGCTTAGGGCCTGGTCTGCCCTGCCATGACATTTTGTCTTTAGGTTGCATTTCCTCGCACCAGGATAAGGCTTGCACCCTCCCGATTGCGCTCTTCTGTCCGAAGCCGTTGGCACAATGTGGGGTGTCGGGTTTGGTAAGCGCTGCCCAAATTTCGGCCCTAACAGAAAGCAGGTAGTACCGTCTGTTGTTTGTCCATCAAGAATGATGATGACCATTCATTTCATCTAGTGGGGTTGAAGGTATGGAGCCGTGAGTTCTGAGATGGCTGATAAGGCCTATTTTGGCTCGAAATGTTCTTTGACAATGTGGGCAAAGAATGCTTGACGTCTCTGGAGGAGGATTTCCTGCAGTGTTTTTTCTGTCCTGCCTTTTCTTCACAGCTCTTGCAGTCCTGGTTGCCTCACATATGACTGCACCTTTGCGTAATGATGCACGCTACGAATTTCGGTCTCTGGCTGCAACCTCCCAGGTGTCATGATGAATTCCAAAAGCATTCAGTGAAATTTTCAGAGTGTCTTTAAAGCGTTTCCTCTGGCCACCTTGGGAGCGTTTACCACAACGCAGTTCGCTGTAAAAAATGCGTTTAGGGAGCCTGTGATCTGGCATGCGAGTCAAGTGACCAGCCCAGCGAATCTGATTCTTCATCAGTAGAGTGTGGATACTGGGCATGGACGCTCTTTCTAGGACTTCAGTGTCTGGAATCTTGTCTTGCCATTTAATCTTCAGTAGCTTCCTTAGGCAGACTGTGTGGAAGTGGTTTAATTTCCTAGCGTGTCGCTGATAAACAGTCCAGGTTTCACAAGCATATAGCCCCTCTGCTGTGTGTCCACCGTGACGAGGTAGAGGGGCTTGTGCGTCCCAATGACCCCAAGAGCTATGCCGACGGTAGCACAGCTACTGGTAGGGCCACCCATGTCGGACAGGTCAAGGGAGAGGGACCAGACGAAGAGACACACAAACCTGCTGCCTTGTAGGTAGACTGGGGACAGTCAAAGGCTAGGGAAAGCACCCCAAATACATGCTTGTCGAAATCGGATGCACTGAGCCACAGGCTTGACAAAGCAGTGCAACGTGAAACCTGCTGCCTTGTAGGTAGACTGGGGACAGTCAAAGGCTAGGGAAAGCATCCCGAATAAATGCTTGTCGAAATCGGATGTACTGAGCCACAGGCTTGACAAAGCAGTGCAACGTAACTTAATTCATGATGTCACAAATCAAAATTAATCGATATGGTGCTAATCCCGTGAAGTCCCATCAGGCGGTGATAGTGCCGGGCCCCCTGCCTCGAGGGGGTCCACCCATGACTACTGGTGGTCACCTTCCCCTGTGCTGTGGAGTCAAGGCACAGAGGAGTAGGTTAAGAGCTATTGACCAAATACCCCGGACACTCAACATACTACAGTGGAATGCCGAAGGAGTTTACAAGAAGAAAGACTCCCTAACACAGCGTCTTCATAAAGATAGAATAGATGTGGCATGCATTCAAGAGACACACCTCAACGCCAATCACAAATTCTCAGTCAGAGGATATCAGGCCACACGTTTCGACCGCGAAGGACACAAAGGAGGAGTTCTAATACTTACACGAAATACAATACCTTGCAGCGAAGTATCTGTGATCTCTAACAACCAAACGGAAATTATAGGTGTTGATATAATGATAAAGGACGTGAAAATAAGAATCTACAATCTGTATAGCCCAGCATATAAGGATCTTACACTCTCAAACATGAAAATAACTGACACAAACTGCATTATTGTCGGAGACTTTAATAGCCGTTCAGAAAGATGGGGATACCCAGATACTGACAAAAGAGGAGATGAATTGGAGGACTGGGAAATAGACTCAAATCTCCATCTACTCAACAAAGCGGATGACACACCGAGCTTCTACTCCAGAAGATGGCTTACCACTTCTACTCCAGACTTAGCTTTCTGCACAGGAGACATCCTCCACAAAATTGATCGCCATGTGCTGGACCAATTAGCAGGTAGTGACCACAGACCAATCAAGCTTGAAATGAATATGGAGTATGTTCCACAGGAGCAAAAGCCCTTGCCCCGCTGGAATTACAAACGAGCAGATTGGGACAGATTTGCCATACTAACAGACAAATATTGTGAAAACATAAATACACGATATGGCAACATAAAGCAAATGGTGGAAAGTCTAAACAGAGCAATAATACAGGCAGCCACTGAGTCCATTCCAAGAGGAGCGAGGAAAAATTACAAACCATACTGGACTGAAGAACTACAAAGTTTGGAGGACAAAGTTGAAGATGCCAGGAAGACAGCAGAGAGAGAACAAACAATTGAAGCAAACATCTCTCTCAAAGCCATCTCAGCAAAATATAAAAGAACAGTAAATCAAACAACAAGAGATTGTTGGAGGGAAAAATACAGAAAACCTGAATTTTGACAGGGATGGAAACAAACTATGGAAACTAGTGAAAGCCATGAACAATGAAGGACCTAGAAACAAACAAATAACAATTAAACAAGGAAATGCCTTGCTTACAGGCAAAAAGGCTGCAAATGCACTAATGGAACACTATGCAAATGCAAACCACATTGATATTACAACCGAACAGAAGAAAGCAATCAAAGACAAACAGATACATCATAGAAATAAAGAGACAGCAGCAGAATATATGATGGCAAATCTAACAATGGAAGAAATGGAACAGGCAATGAATACCCTAAAAAAGAAGAAATCACCAGGAAAGGATGGAATCACAAATGAAATGCTAATAGGACTAGGCACCAAGGCAAAGAAGAAACTACTAGCAGTCCTAAATAACAGCTGGAAGAGAGGAATAGTCCCACAGGCATGGAAGGAAGCTATACTAATACCAGTCCCAAAGAAAGGAAAAGACCTGGAAGAACCAAATGGCTATCGACCTATCAGTCTACTTAGCTGTGTAGGAAAATTAATGGAACGCATTATCAATGGCAGGCTAACATGGCATCTGGAAGAAAACAAACTCTTAACACCACACCAAGCAGGATTCAGAAAATACAGATCCACTGAAGATCAAATAACCTATATAGCTCAGGAAATAGAGGATGCCTTCCAAGAGAAAAAGCACACACTAGCAGTCTGGATAGATTTAGAAAAAGCATTTGATAAAGTATGGAAGGAAGGACTGAAAGTAAAACTGCAAAACATGCATGTTTGTGGAAAAATGTATAAATGAATCAGCCACTACCTTGAGAACAGAACTGCCAGGACAAAAGTACAAGGACAAACAAGCAAAATGATGCTGCTGGAGCAAGGTGTCCCCCAAGGAGGAGTTCTTTCACCAACATTATTCCTAGCATATATAAATGACATCACAGAAAATTTTCCAGCCAGAGTACACACATCCTCCTTTGCAGATGACCTAGCCATATGGACATCTGAAGAATATATTAGTACAGCTAACAGCAGAATACAGCAAGCCTTATTAGCGCTAGAGGACTGGTCAAAATCATGGCTAGTGAAGATAAGTGAGGAGAAAACAACATGCACAGTGTTCTCCCTCTCAAATAAAACTCAGCAACCTAAGCTGGTATTGAATGGAAAAATATTGCGCCATGAAGAAAATCCAAACTATCTAGGAGTCACCTTTGATCGTCGCCTGACATGGAAGACACAGGTTGAGAAAAATCGAACAAGAGCAAGGCAGAGAATGGCAATCATGAAAAAGCTTGCTGGTACAACGTGGGGAGCAGATGAGAAAGTTCTCAAGAAGTTATATACTGGACGGGTGAGGCCAGTACTGGAATATGGCATTGCATCTTGGGCAACAGCAGCTAAGTCAAACTTTAACAAAATAAGTAGAGTCCAAAACCAAGGAATGCGAATCATAACTGGAAGCCTGAAGACAACGCCTATTAATGAACTAGAAAAGATCACTTGTTTACAACCAATGCAGGATAGAAGAGATAGCAGAGCCCAGCAACAAGCAGAAAAATTTAGAAGATTGACAGACCACCCTATGTATAACAGGTTTAATGGTTTTGGAAAGGGAAGACTGAAGCGTAGCAACTTTGTAGAAACTGCAAAACGAAGGATTAGGGCAGATCCTATACTTAACATATCAACAGTCAAGCCCATACACAATGCACACAAGTTCCCAGCTTGGAGACAGCAGCAACTGCCTGAGATGATAGAAAACATTCCTGGTATTGAGAAAAAGAACACTCAGCATGAAACCGAAAGAAGAGAAATAACCCTAAACTACATAAAAGAACATTACCCAAGCAGGAATTGGACCCATGCATATACAGATGGATCAGCCAAAAATTCAATAGAGAATGGAGGAGGAGGAATTCTCCTAAATTTAAAAAATGGAGTGAAAAAAACACATTCAATGGCAACTGGAAAATTTTCAAGTAACTTCAAAGCGGAGGTAGAGGCTTTGAAAACTGCAGCAGAAATGCTCCTGATGGAGGAAAATAAAGAGAAGCAAATAGCTATCTTCACAGATGCAAAGTCAGCTGTCTCAATACTCAAGAGCAATAACAGCACAGAACTAACTGACCTAAGAGCAGCACTCCATGGTCTATGCCAGAAATCCAAAAAAGTTGTAATACAGTGGATCCCATCACATTGCAGTATACCTGGAAACGAAGAGGCTGACAGAATGGCAAAAGAGGGCGGACGACTACCACAGCCTGACATAGACATAACCTATAATGAGGCAAAGAGGTTGATAAAAAGCACTTATAGAACCAAATGGGAATCTGAGCATCCAGGCCATCAGAAGGATGATGCATATTACAAACTCGACCGAAGAGAACAAGTAGCAATCTTCAGACTCCGCACAGGACATAACAGGCTGAAATACCACTTGTTCAATAAACTAAAGATAGGAGATACCGATGAATGTAATTGTAGAACTGGAAAAATGACAGCAAAACATTTGCTGCAGGATTGCCCAACGTATGCAGAACAGAGAAAGATATTTTGGCCCACACCTGCTTCATTTGAGGACAAGCTCTATGGAGATATCAACAAGCTCAAGTTGACCGCAGCTTACTTTAACTACATACAGGTTGACATTTAAAGGTGCATGAAGACCCAGAGGCATGAAATGGAATATTGCTTGGATAGCAAATCCATTATGTGGAAAGTCCAAATCGAAAGCTCGCTGTGTGGGCTTCATAAAAGGTGGAAAAGTGTCCTAGTGGCACGAAATGGAATATTGCTTGGATAGCAAATCCGTTACGTGGAAAGTCCGAATCAAAAGCCCATTGTGTGGGCTTCATAAAAGGTGGAAAAGTGTCCTAGTGGCATGAAATGGAATATTGCTTGGATAGCAAATCCATTACGTGGAAAGTCCGTATCTAAAGCCCACTGTGTGGAAGATGACAGCCCACCTATGTACAACAGATTTAATGGTTTGGAAAGGGAAGACTGAAGCGTAGCAACTTTGTAGAAACTGCAAAACGAAGGATTAGGGCAGATCCTATACTTAACATATCAACAGTCAAGCCCATACACAATGCACACAACTTCCCAGCTTGGAGACAGCAGCAACTGCCTGAGATGATAGAAAACATTCCTGATATTGAGAAAAAGAACACTCAGCATGAAACCGAAAGAAGAGAAATAACCCTAAACTACATAAAAGAACATTACCCAAGCAGGAATTGGACCCATGCATATACAGATGGATCAGCCAAAATTCAATAGAGAATGGAGGAGGAGGAATTCTCCTAAATTTAAAAAACGGAGTGAAAAAAAACACATTCAATGGCAACTGGAAAATTTTCAAGTAACTTCAAAGCGGAGGTAGAGGCTTTGAAAACTGCAGCAGAAATGCTCCTGATGGAGGAAAATAAAGAGAAGCAAATAGCTATCTTCACAGATGCAAAGTCAGCTGTCTCAATACTCAAGAGCAATAACAGCACAGAACTAACTGACCTAAGAGCAGCACTCCATGGTCTATGCCAGAAATCCAAAAAAGTTGTAATACAGTGGATCCCATCACATTGCAGTATACCTGGAAACGAAGAGGCTGACAGACTGGCAAAAGAGGGCGGACGACTACCACAGCCTGACATCTGAAGAATATATTAGTACAGCTAACAGCAGAATACAGCAAGCCTTATTAGCGCTAGAGGACTGGTCAAAATCATGGCTAGTGAAGATAAGTGAGGAGAAAACAACATGCACAGTGTTCTCCCTCTCAAATAAAACTCAGCAACCTAAGCTGGTATTGAATGGAAAAATATTGCGCCATGAAGAAAATCCAAACTATCTAGGAGTCACCTTTGATCGTCGCCTGACATGGAAGACACAGGTTGAGAAAAATCGAACAAGAGCAAGGCAGAGAATGGCAATCATGAAAAGCTTGCTGGTACAACGTGGGGAGCAGATGAGAAAGTTCTCAAGAAGTTATATACTGGACGGGTGAGGCAGTACTGGAATATGGCATTGCAGCTTGGGCAACAGCAGCTAAGTCAAACTTTAACAAATAAGTAGAGTCCAAAACCAAGGAATGCGAATCATAACTGGAAGCCTGAAGACAACGCCTATTAATGAACTAGAAAAGATCACTTGTTTACAACCAATGCAGGATAGAAGAGATAGCAGAGCCCAGCAACAAGCAGAAAATTTAGAAGATTGACAGACCACCCTATGTACAACAGATTTAATGGTTTTGGAAAGGGAAGACTGAAGCGTAGCAACTTTGTAGAAACTGCAAAACGAAGGATTAGGGCAGATCCTATACTTAACATATCAACAGTCAAGCCCATACACAATGCACACAACTTCCCAGCTTGGAGACAGCAGCAACTGCCTGAGATGATAGAAAACATTCCTGATATTGAGAAAAAGAACACTCAGCATGAAACCGAAAGAAGAGAAATAACCCTAAACTACATAAAAGAACATTACCCAAGCAGGAATTGGACCCATGCATATACAGATGGATCAGCCAAAAATTCAATAGAGAATGGAGGAGGAGGAATTCTCCTAAATTTAAAAAACGGAGTGAAAAAAACACATTCAATGGCAACTGGAAAATTTTCAAGTAACTTCAAAGCGGAGGTAGAGGCTTTGAAAACTGCAGCAGAAATGCTCCTGATGGAGGAAAATAAAGAGAAGCAAATAGCTATCTTCAACAGATGCAAAAGTCAGCTGTCTCAATACTCAAGAGCAATAAACAGCACAGAACTAACTGACCTAAGAGCAGCACTCCATGGTCTATGCCAGAAATCCAAAAAGTTGTAATACAGTGGATCCCATCACATTGCAGTATACCTGGAAACGAAGAGGCTGACAGACTGGCAAAAGAGGCGACGACTACCACAGCCTAGACATCTGAAGAATATATTAGTACAGCTAACAGCAGAATACAGCAAGCCTTATTAGCGCTAGAGGACTGGTCAAAATCATGGCTAGTGAAGATAAGTGAGGAGAAAACAACATGCACAGTGTTCTCCCTCTCAAATAAAACTCAGCAACCTAAGCTGGTATTGAATGGAAAAATATTGCGCCATGAAGAAAATCCAAACTATCTAGGAGTCACCTTTGATCGTCGCCTGACATGGAAGACACAGGTTGAGAAAAATCGAACAAGAGCAAGGCAGAGAATGGCAATCATGAAAAAGCTTGCTGGTACAACGTGGGGAGCAGATGAGAAAGTTCTCAAGAAGTTATATACTGGACGGGTGAGGCCAGTACTGGAATATGGCATTGCAGCTTGGGCAACAGCAGCTAAGTCAAACTTTAACAAAATAAGTAGAGTCCAAAACCAAGGAATGCGAATCATAACTGGAAGCCTGAAGACAACGCCTATTAATGAACTAGAAAAGATCACTTGTTTACAACCAATGCAGGATAGAAGAGATAGCAGAGCCCAGCAACAAGCAGAAAAATTTAGAAGATTGACAGACCACCCTATGTACAACAGATTTAATGGTTTTGGAAAGGGAAGACTGAAGCGTAGCAACTTTGTAGAAACTGCAAAACGAAGGATTAGGGCAGATCCTATACTTAACATATCAACAGTCAAGCCCATACACAATGCACACAACTTCCCAGCTTGGAGACAGCAGCAACTGCCTGAGATGATAGAAAACATTCCTGGTATTGAGAAAAAGAACACTCAGCATGAAACCGAAAGAAGAGAAATAACCCTAAACTACATAAAAGAACATTACCCAAGCAGGAATTGGACCCATGCATATACAGATGGATCAGCCAAAAATTCAATAGAGAATGGAGGAGGAGGAATTCTCCTAAATTTAAAAAATGGAGTGAAAAAAACACATTCAATGGCAACTGGAAAATTTTCAAGTAACTTCAAAGCGGAGGTAGAGGCTTTGAAAACTGCAGCAGAAATGCTCCTGATGGAGGAAAATAAAGAGAAGCAAATAGCTATCTTCACAGATGCAAAGTCAGCTGTCTCAATACTCAAGAGCAATAACAGCACAGAACTAACTGACCTAAGAGCAGCACTCCATGGTCTATGCCAGAAATCCAAAAAAGTTGTAATACAGTGGATCCCATCACATTGCAGTATACCTGGAAACGAAGAGGCTGACAGACTGGCAAAAGAGGGCGGACGACTACCACAGCCTGACATAGACATAACCTATAATGAGGCAAAGAGGTTGATAAAAAGCACTTATAGAACCAAATGGGAATCTGAGCATCCAGGCCATCAGAAGGATGATGCATATTACAAACTCGACCGAAGAGAACAAGTAGCAATCTTCAGACTCCGCACAGGACATAACAGGCTGAAATACCACTTGTTCAATAAACTAAAGATAGGAGATACTGATGAATGTAATTGTAGAACTGGAAAAATGACAGCAAAACATTTGCTGCAGGATTGCCCAACGTATGCAGAACAGAGAAAGATATTTTGGCCCACACCTGCTTCATTTGAGGACAAGCTCTATGGAGATATCAACAAGCTCAAGTTGACCGCAGCTTACTTTAACTACATACAGGTTGACATTTAAAGGTGCATGAAGACCCAGAGGCATGAAATGAAATATTGCTTGGATAGCAAATCCATTATGTGGAAAGTCCAAATCGAAAGCTCGCTGTGTGGGCTTCATAAAAGGTGGAAAAGTGTCCTAGTGGCACGAAATGGAATATTGCTTGATAGCAAATCCATTACGTGGAAAGTCCGAATCAAAAGCCCATTGTGTGGGCTTCATAAAAGGTGGAAAAGTGTCCTAGTGGCATGAAATGGAATATTGCTTGGATAGCAAATCCATTACGTGGAAAGTCCGAATCGAAAGCTCACTGTGTGGATGTCATCTGCAGACTGCATACTTCTGGTTTCCGGAAGAACAGCCTATGGTGAACGGAAGGCCCAATATACGGAAGTGAGGCTAAGCAGCCATGTGCAGGACGTGACGATTCCTTGGGTGAGCCCAGTACCAGAGCGCTATGTATCGGCTCTGCAAGTATGGAAGCCTCCTTGGATGGCGGGGAATGCCCATGGTCTGCCCCTGCCTTCCCTTGAGGGCTGACCAGGATCTTTGGCTGTTCTATATGGACCAGCTGGGATGGGGGATAACACCACAACAGTGAGAGTCAAACGTCCTAAGAAACCCCCGGGAAGGTTAACCCGGTCAACAAATGCCCGCAGAAGTCGGATGTGTCGGCCTAACGGCGCAAGAACGCAGCTCTGCTGTAAACAGGCACAACGCAATCACATCCGAAAAAAAACTCCGGATGAACGAAGAAGAAGAAGAAGAAGAAATATGCGGTCTAACACTTCACGCCGCACTGGTGGGTCTGCTAGGGGACTACGTTTTCCTTTTACAGATAATGCAGTTCTCCTAACTCTTTGGTCCAACAGATTATTGCAGTAATCCTCTCTATTGTTAATTTAACCTTTCTGTTACATGGCAGTTATGTTAACTCATTGAAACTGAAAAGAGTAGGAAGAAAAAGAATCGTAACAACAACAACAACAACATGAGAACCCGGAGACTAGTTTCTTTGATTGCGATTACCTGTTTTACCGCAAACATAGAAGCTATTTTTCAGGGTCCTTCTTTTTCTTTTACTTCTTCCTCTTCAATATCGTCGTGCGGGTGTTTGACATCTAAATCAGATACCACTGGACCATACATTACAAATATGATTCATTCACAAAATATGCCCATTTTGCCAGACGGCTTCAAAGCCTTGATCTGGCGCCGCATCGTTTGAGAACTATGGTATAATCCTGAGTGAAAAGCTATGGAATACCAATGAAATAGAGAGGCCTGTGCGCTGGAGATCATATCAGGGGCATTCTGCAAATGCCGTACTCGTATTGTGTTGTGAGTGTGTTGTGGCCAGGGGCACAGGAACACATTGTCGCAAGTGGTACAATTAATTAGTGGCTGAGCGGACACTTGACAGCTGGATGTGATAGGCTGGAGCGGGGGTGTCGGCAGGGGAATTACACCTCTCTCTCTCTCTCTCTCTCTCTCTCTCTCTCTCTCTCTCTCTCTCTCTCTCTCTCTCTCTCTCTCTCTCTCTCTCTCTCTCTCTCTCTCACATACACATAAGGTGAAAATGGTAGAAAAGTAAGGAACATTTGTGGCGTGAAATGACCTATATATTGACTATATTATTTTGTCGCATATTGTGATAGTGGATCGCTAGCAGCGGATGTTAATGCCAAAATGCAATTTCATGGCTGTTTTCAGAATTCTTTCTTCATCAAGACTCGTCTGTCTGATAACGTAGGTGATACACCAGCCAGTCTAAATCAGAATTATCTTGGAGCTTTGTGCCTGTTTTGTATCCCCCCCTCTCTCTCTCTTTCTCTCTCTCTCTCTCTGTCTGCCTGCTGCACATCTCTGTGGCCTTGGGTTCGAGTCTGTTGATAATGAGATTCCTAAAACCACGAAGGAAACTTGACCAGCCTGCTTCTATTGCCACCTGGTATGCGCTGTTCTGAATCGTGACCTAGTTAAACGTAATATGCATGTCCGCATATGTGAAGTCGCATTACCGGTCTTGTACTCGCCGCCGATTTTGGAGCCTGGAACAGTTAGCATTGTTTGACCCAGCCAAGAGCAAATAATATTGTGTTGCATTTTCTTAACCCAAACACCAGGTTGATTTACTGGACAAGTTTACGTTCAGTAGTTTGTCATTGCTTTCTAAGTCCAACTGACTGGTGTAGAAAATGATTCCACTAACCCGCCATCAGCGCGTGGAACAATAAGAGCGGGCGTTCTCATCCATTCGGCCACGTTGACCTGTAAGAACACAGAAACTGGTACATAATTTTACAGCTGGTAGTATTAACTGGCAGAAAATAAGATAGTTGTGGCGAAGAGACTCATTTGAACACGTGGCAAGGGACGATACCTTTAGACGAATTCATGCACAGAGCTAGTGAACAGGCGTTGTGGTGATGCATGATTGTCACCACCAGTTGGCAATTGAGTTTTGCTCGTTATTGGTCTGCTCAGTCATACAAATAAAATATAATGGTATCAGTTGGCTCTACTTCTAGTTCAGAAAGCGGTGACAAACTACCCAACGTAACATTGCCTAGTAAATCACTGCTAGCTCCGTGGCGAAGTGGTTGCGGACGCGGTTCGTAATCCCGTATACCGCGTTCGAAACACAGCTGCTGGCTATTCGGCAGCAGATTGCCTTGCGTTGTTTTTTTTTTCTTTTAAATAACATTGTATGGATGTCGGTCGTTAAGAAAGCATTGCCAGACGTAAACTTTCCAGACGTGGAATTTAAAAAAAATTATTTCCAGTAACACGTCTCTCTCTCTCTCTCTCTCTCTCTCTCTCTCTCTCTCTCTCTCTCTCTCTCTCTCTCTCTCTCTCTCTCTCTCTCTCTCTCTCTCTCTCTCTCTCTCTCTCGTGTTTTGCTCCGCATTGCATTCGTAGAGAATTATGATTTTTATCTGTCTTGACTGCCATCCATTTCATTACGCCCACAGATAAAGAGAACCGTATTGCTTTCATTAACAATGCATACTCTACACGCTCCGCTGTCTTTATTGTTCTCCCCCTCCCATATTGCCCATATCCCCGTCTTTTTAATGACAAACCCCATTTAACAGAATGATGATTGTTCTGTTAATCAGCACGATATTCAACACAAATTTACTTGCAACAAATTATCGGAGAAATGTGCCGGCAACAGCTCACCGCTTGTGAGGGGCTTTTAATGCAGTTTGTATGTCGGCACCAGACATGTTGTGTGTAAAACTCGGCAGTTGTGAGCGGTTAGGCTTGTAGAGAAATTACATGCAGGGGAATGCTTGTGTACACGATCATCGATTGTGTTCTTAACAAGGAGCGTTCGTTTAATTCCCGTTTAACGCTTTTCTTCCGTGAGAGTTTTCTGTTTCGGTGCTTTTGTAAGAAATGTAACTTATGTTATGGAGAGAGAGAGAGAGAGAGAGAGAGAGAGAGAGAGAGAGAGAGAGAGAGAGATCGTTGATATCACTGTATCGGACTTGACAGTTAAAGCTGTCTTCCGGTGAATTCACAAGCTACAACAGCCAGAACTATTAAGACTTGTATGTACAAGAGCTCACCACCCAACATAGTTGTGCCGTAATCTAATATATGTGAAAACCGAACACATCACGTCTCTTAGGCAACATTTACCACGCGACTTTGTCCATCTTAACCTAGATATATTTTGCACTGTCTATGGCTCACTGGGTCGATCATCGATAAACACATGTTCTTTGAATGAAGGCAGCTAGCGTCCCAAGGGACTGAAATGCCTGTAGCTTGTCGGGTATTCTATTATTTGATGCGTGGACTATTTACTTCTTTCTTCTTGTCTTAAGTTAGTGCCAAGCGATGTCTTTTTCGCCAATATAACTGCGTTCGAAACACAACTGCGACCGATTTGGCAGCAGACCTCGTTGCGCTGGGTTTTAACGTGTTGGTATGGGAGCCGGTCGTTCGGACAGCAATGGCAAACTACTGATCATAAACTTGCTAAGACATCAACAGCATTAAAATGCTGGTGTTGATAGGATAAGCAAAAAATATTTTAAAAAATAGTGACACACAGTCGCATATAAGTTTGATTTCCCTGACAATCACCATCATCACGTTCCATGTCAACTGGCATACGCGTACAGGAATCCCTGCACATGTCGGAACTTGGCGTTCTGGAGACATTTTATTGATTATATTCACCCATGCCACGACCCCCGTCCATCCCCTATAATAGTGGACGGAAATTAGTGATGGCAAGGAGGTAACGGAAGCCCACAAAACCACTTCATGGTTATAACATCATCATCAAGTGCCCTGTCAGCTGGCGTAGGCGTCCATAGCTCTCCATAGATCTCTAAAAGTACTGGAGAGTTTTGGTCATAGACCATAACTTTATGAAGGGAAAATCCCAACTGCACCTCCCCGCGGTAGAGGATGGAAACACACCACGGTGTGGCTAACGCAGCTCTGGGGACCGAGTATCCACCGGAATAAGTGGACAACTCTGCAGCTTAGTCGAGCAGGGCACTCACTTGTCCTGACAGTCGGAAATGGCTGTCAAAGGCAGAGGTAAAAGACCACCATATGGATGTGGAAGTCAGGGGGAAACCACCATACTATCAACCCAAGATTTAATATCAACACAAATTTAAGAGGTAGTGAACGACGTTAGTGGCTGTCTTAGGACATCCTCGTCCGGTAGGGACAGTCATGAGCCACAGGTGACACCACACCGTCATCCAGCTACTGAAGGCACAACCATAACTACTAAACTAAATAAATTTAGAGTAGGAACATGGAATGTTAGGACATTAAATGAGCTTGGTTAAATACAAAACATATTATTGGATACCTCTAAAGTAGGTGCTGATCGTGACTTGTCAGTATCAACACTCTACATACGTTAATCTAGCCTTACTTTAATTTAGATAAGATTATATCCGTTCCTACACCGCAAGACACTATGGAACAGTAGGTGACAGTATGACGGCATACGGATCATTGCAGAGGAGATTACGTATCAGTAATCTTTGACCATTGGCTCATTCTATCACGAAAGACGTCTTCATTGGGGCCTGGTCAGCCTTTGACCGCTATCTCCAGTTCATAATGTTGATTTTGTATCTAATCCTGGCCGACACTCACTGGCCTATTGAGTAAGCCCTGCCAGTAGCCGAGTGCTATGACGAGTCATTTGTGAGGGGGTAGCGGTGTCATTGCGAGACTCGCTCCATCACTGCAAGGTGGAGACTGGGGGTGGGAAGAAATAAACAAACATACAAGCCACCCCAACCACGTACGTCTTGTGTTGGGGGTTCTGCTTGTTCCCAGGCCCCTTTCAAGTATGAGTCTTTAGGGAACACGTATTCCAGACTCTCAGACGCTATGCAGCTTAAGTGTCTTGCATGTAAAAACAACTGGTTTTCTATATCAAGAACTGTTTGTGAGTTCCTAATGGCGAGCGCGAAGTTGGTTTAAACATGCGTCTCTGAAGTTGCCAGAATTGTGTAACTGCTTTCTAGCGCTAGGTAGAAGCACCTAAATAGATATCGGCGGACACATTTTGATAGCACAGATTTGAAAGCAGCAAGCAGAGCATTACATAGAGCCAGAAAAAAAAAAGTTATCGCTACCAGAGAGGGCGGTTGGATGTCAATCACTGCAGAGGTTCTGTTCATTCCCAGAGTTCGTTATCTACAGGTAAAGGGATTCCCACTTAGCAGATAATGCCGTTTGGGTTAAGTGTTAGTTCTTCACATATTATAGGCTACGGCATGTAATGTGAAGTGGCCTGTTCCTTTCATCTTTCCTTCCTAGACAATAGTGTCTTTATCTCATCAAGATCCCACTGCCCTACACTGCAAGGTACTATAGGCTGTAGATGGCAGTTGACGTGGCGAAAATGTATATGCCATTTATAATGATACTTCTAAGAATGTAAACATAGAAGGAAGCCCCAAACAATATGTTTCCTGGCATATTTCGCTTCATCTCACTGGGTGCATACTGTAGAGTTATGTATCACATGAAGTGAATACATGAATAATGCTTACTCACTTCATATGATTTATAACTCTGCAGTATGCACCAAACGAAGTATGTCAGGCAATATATCGTGCAACATATTGTTTGTGGCTTGTGTCAGTCAGTCAGTTATCAGTTATCAGTTGGGGTATCTTCGTTGCACTCCGGACATGTCCATAGGTGCTCAGATCCTCCCCCCAGCATATGCATCAGCGTCCGGTGGCTAATAGTGCCAGTTCTGTGTTGGTTGACGAAGCGCTTTGTTTTCCCGATGTACCTCTCGCGTCTGGCTGTGCCGATTCTTACTCCCAGGTCTTTCATCCTGGAAAGCGATGTGGAATCACTGGCGTCAAAATCCTCTGTTCTCGCCATATCTTTAAGGGCGTTAATGACATCGGCACGATCCATGGGCTGGCCATCTACAGGGGGTGCAGAGCCAGCCAATTTATCAGCTCGTTCATTTCCCTCGACTCCCGCATGTCCCGGGACGAAGATGAAGGTGACTTTGCGGACAACAGACTTCCGCAGCGACTCAGTCCACTGTCTACGTACAGATCCAGCTTCGACCTTCTGAATCATGCTCATTGAATCACTTAGTACACACACGTTGGTATAATGCTGTGATTCCAGCCATATGAAAGCCTGTGTAACTGCCATCCCCTCCATCGTCATGCTGCTCGTGGTCATAGAGTGGGCACCACTGGATTCTTGAACGGTTCGGCCCGCTGAACGGGCTGTAAATGCCCACGCACTTCTCTGCTGCTTTACAACAGATCCATCTGTATAGATGAGCACTTCGGGGCTATCTGAGTGATCATAGATGAGCGCGTTAACCTCTGCATTGACAGCGGCAGGGTTCTGCTCTCTGCACCGTCTGTCGAGTGTGATAATGCAGGAGAAGGTACACTTAAAAGCTGGAGGCACCGGCACCCATTCCTTGTCGGGGTTGATACTGGTAAGACTGCAGACCTGTCCGACGACATCTTCCGCCCGACCCATCCATGATTTGCCCCTCTTTAGCCTGTCACCCTTTTCTCTGAATATTGTACTAAGGGAATGCACAGTTGTGAACTTCTAAGGATGTTGGAGGTTCCAAAACCAACATTCCGCAGCAGGAACCTACTATCTGTAAGGTGCTAGAGCCACTACACTTTGCAGGTCTGAATGCGCGGAGGTATATGTTTCCAAACGTAGGTCGTTTCATGTATCAACAAACCGGTAGGTCTTTTCCTCTTGTCTTCTTTCTGACTTCTATCCTTGTTGCGGATTTGTTGTTCTGGGTATATCGGGTTCTCCAAATACTTGTCTTTAACAAAGGGTCAGAGAGTGTAAAACCATTGATATCTCTTATTCAGATGCTCGTAACTTACCCCGGCATAACGGTCTTACGTGTCTATGTGTTCATTATCTGAAATATGCTTGGCTAATGTGACATACTGTCTCCAGTCGCACCAGCTTACAGACGATTATTAATAGCGGTTCTTGGAAAGACTGATTTCATGTGTGAGAGACTGGCACTACCTTGTATGGGAAGGAATGCCCGCACTCAGATAGAGGCAAGGAATGTGCCCATAGCTCAGAATAGCCTGGAATAATCTGGTAAAACTTCCAGGCGGGACCAGCCATATTCACTTGAGTCTAGCAGTTCGAACCATGTAGACGTGTTTTTTTCCCGGGAGGGTGTAGCCCTTTTTTGGGGGCTATTTTCGCCTCTATGTTGCATTGGTGAGCATAATCATGTTTTTTTTGAATGATAAGATTTGTGTTAACTATTTAATACAATCTTTGTTTGATATGAAAAGTCATACTACATGTCATGTATGTATTTTGGTGGACTTTGCTACGGCATCATTACTTCTGTAAGAAAGCCGGCCTGAGATTTGAACGTCTATACCAATGTCCTATATTCCTATGCTTACAATTCTTATCCCATTCTTATCATGCTGTGATCACTACTTCATCTTCTTTTGAAGAGTATGATGTCTCTGTAAATTCTGTACTGTGTCTGCAGAGGTCAATCTATCTTCAACTTTGGTTCACTCTCAATTAGGGAGAGACTTCGCTTTACTTAACTTATGCCTGGTAGAGTGTTCAGGTGTTATATAATGCCTTTGTTAAAGATTCAGTTACTGTACGCACCTATATATATTGTGTGTGTGAATCTTTACTGTATCTGTGTGCAGAATATGCCGGGGACGGAACCTATATTTGGTGTGTATGACAGCCTGGGGTCACAGATAAGACACCCCATTGCTTTTGTCGAATTTTGGTGGATCATGGATGTCGTGGCTCAATCATATTTATGAGAACGGTTCACATACCTAAATACTCATTTTTACCTGCCGTAAATCGTGCAGTGTTAGCCACTTGCCGCTATGACAAGTCATTGGCGCCAATATGGCCACCCCTTCGATTTTAATCACACACCCCACCCCGTGCATGTTGTATAACAGATTGTGTCCTCCAAATTAATGGAGTGTTTGTATGTGGGAGAATGTATCTCCATTAGGTATTGTGTTGTCCTGTTCGGTGAGGGTGGTAGCGTGTACATATTACCGCCCCACTTTCCCGCCAAATATACCCATACGATACAGGCCACAGGTATACCATTTCAGGGGAGGAGGATGTCCTCTCCCTATATATGTTCCGTTGTTGTCTCTGTGAGTCTTATGAGCTCACTTACTAAGCTAGATTATTCATAGCTTGTCATTTTTGATTTGCAGGCAAATGAGGCAACCGACGGGGAACAGTTTGGTCTGATATTTGGCTAGATCTAAGCCGCTTTTTTTGTCTACACCATCTTGATGATTTTTTTTCCAAGTCAAAACAGTATTGGCTTGGGTGTGCAGAGGAGAAATCAGTCTGCACTTAGGGACCTCCGTCATTCCTTCCAATTACTGGGAGGCCGGGGGAAATAATCCCCTATTTTTCATCAAGACCTGGACGAAACTCCAGACGGAGTTATCTCCATTTTTGGTTCAACTCCTCATGGCAGGTGAAGAGAGATGGCGCCCATTTTATCCCTGTAATATCAGGAAGTATATTCTGCAACTTATGGACTGGAGGTGTCTCTCGATGTGAAGAGTCATACTTATTGGAGTGAACTTCGAAACCAGCACGGATCTTCCTGTGGTACAATGTCCCCACTGCGACATTGTGGATTCCTCTTTTTCTTGCGACGAAGCAGGTACCCATTTATATTCCGGGAAGCCGCATATCGATGTTCAGCTAGAGATGACACTAACGCATAGAGAGTTCTTCGTTCGCTGGAAACTCCAGCAACTTTGTTGAGAGTCTGTGCTTTATTCTTCCAGAATGTTGGGAGAGGGGCTTCTTATTCTTCCTGGTGAATCAGGGAAGTTATAGATATGCCGCAGTCACAGATGGAATGGTTCTTTTCTTCTGAGAGGTCGTCATAGTCTTCAGTTTATATGAACCCAGCTACACTTCTCTAGGGTTGTTAAATGTCGTGCTGAGACATTTGAGACTTCATCGTTTTCCCAGATTACGCATGCACGTCTTACCAATTACTGGAAATCACCTGGAGAGATTCAACTGGCTTCTGACCCATACTCAGGGATAGTCCTTCCTTTATCAACAACTCCAGTACGTCGTTGGAGCATTCGTGCTACAACTTGTCCTAACTGATGGACGTTTTTATCAAGGGTTGCAATCCCTTATTTTATGCAGATATAGTTTTATCCTCTCGAAACCAAGTCCAGATTGAGTGATCCAGACTTCAAGTCATGCACCATCATCAATTTTATAGAAGGGACCATTTGAGAACAGTTCCTCTTTTTTGTTGGTCAATCATGACTGACTTTTATCAATAACAACGATCCGCATCCCCATTACCTTGATCAGTATCCAGAGAACCTTTGTTTACCTCAGTGGCACAGTGTGGAGTTTGGTCAAAATTAGGATGGGAGAGCCCAGCTGTTTTAGCGGTAGAAGAGGAAGAGGAGTAGGGTAGAACAGTATAAGTGTCATCATCGAACTGTTGGTGTGGGAGAAGAAAGACAGTGTAGAGAAGCCCGGTGTGGAGGGACTCTACATTCTCCTGATGTTTTTAGATTATCAGTACATACATTATTTGAGAATGTATATTTTTGGTGGATGTTTATATAGAGTGTACGGGAGACAGAGTCTCAGATACCAGCTTATGAGTCTGTCAATAAACATATATGTTCGTCAGGAGAGTTTTTCATTGTCTACGTGACCAGTGTTACACTGTTTGTTGTCGTAGAGAAATGTGCTACTGTGTTTATATATATATATATCTGCAGAGAATCCAGTGGGAGGTCGACCAACACACAGTCTCAGATATTTTATTCAAGGATAACAACTTGATAGAGATCTGTGGTTAAGTGGCCTATTCTCTGTTTTAGTCTTCAGGAAAGTAGTTTACCTTGTAATGTGGGTGGAGTCTATTCGACCATCATCCCATTCTTCTTTCAAAAGAGCCAATAACTACTCTATTCCTGGAGTCTTTTAGGAAAGAAACTGTCTCGAATCAACTGCCTATTCGGCGAACCTGAGGGACCAAATGAATCATATACCCTAGACTTTATTTCAGCCCATTGTATATGGTGCTCACACTTATTATCCCACATAAATTGGGTCGCTCGCCGGGGGATTGTTTTCTTCCCTCTTTCAATATGATCGAGTTCAGATTCTTCCTAATAATTTCAGGTTGCTGGTACTGACCTGGAAAATTCTATGTTATCTCACAGGTGGAGCGGCGTTGAGTTGATAGATTGTTCATGTGACGTCATCTGAGTAATGATGTTCACTGATGGTGTTTTGATGGTCCGTAAGTGTATTTTGATTATGTGAGAGTTTTTATATCAACATCTGATCACATATGACCACTTATGTGTATTAACTAGTTGTCAAATTTTTTGCCATGTGATTTGTGCCAACATTTGTGCCATAACTATTGCCATAACAATCTGGTATTATTTTAAATTGGTTGTATTTCACCAGCAACACAAAGGCAATCCCTATTTTTTATAGGACTTAGGCAACTAGTTCATTTCCCGTAAAGCTTCTTGTAAAACTTTTTTAATACCCATATATTTGGTTAGGGAGCCAGGGAAATATATCCATCATTTTAATACCCCTCTTAGGAAAGTAGACCAAGCGTCCCCGTCATATTGTTCCACTGTAGACAGAAAGGAAGGCGCAACAGTATTTTTACCGAGCGTAAACCCTAGTCGGGAATTCCGATTTTTTTTTCTTCATCCCTTTCGTTATAATCTACAAGTGTGAACTGCCGGCGGCGTAAGGTAGGGAACATTCTTCGGGACAACCCATGACCTTATTTGCCACATCCGGTTTATAATTAGATCAGCACCGTAAATTTTTGGGCTGGTCGACCTTCCGTGTCACTTTTGGGCCCGGAGGTTTTTTTTTCAGCTGCATTTTGCTTAGAAGGGTTGTGCTAACCCTATCGAAAGGCGGGTAGTTGAATTTATCGGGAACCTTTAACAAGACGTCTCGTAGCTTTTCGCAATAGAAGTTACACCAACTTCCTATTTTGGGACCGTCAAATAAGAGTTAGTGTGTACTCATATCATCAGATATGTGATCGCCTTATCCCGATTTATGAGAAGTAGTCGTACGTCCTTTTTTTACGAGAGACCCCACCTATTTACTCTCCAATTTACCAAGGGATGACACAGCCCGTGGCGTCGACTCTTTTCTTTTATCCTCGTTTCAGGGGACATGGAACATGCCGGCAGCTTTAGCTTTCCAGGATCGTTTCATGAACTGTCATATTCATCTTCAGATTTATACCTATCTGAAACGTTCGTGCGGACCAAGTCTCCACGTATGACAGGTTGAAAGGGGCAGAGCTCGGCCCTCTTTCTATTTTGTACTGTTGGTTTTAATCTTTACCGTCCATTTAGTGAGGTAAAATGACAGAGAAAGTATCTTCTCTTTTCTTCGCCAGCAGGAAACACCGGAAATCAGTGCACATTATTATTATATTCCGGGTTTTTAATACAAGAGAGTTTTAGTCCGGACAACTAATCTCTTGTTTGGTCTACAACTAGTAGACTTTAGACTCAATGCTACTCGCAGAAGAAGTCTTTTAAATTATTCTCTATAGCATGACATTTTTAAAACGTCACCTCGAGGACTTGAATGCTGAGAGTAATTATTTTTCACGTGTTATCATGTCCTGATAGCTACGTGTTTTGAATCTAGGTCAGAGGGAGAGTAGTGCAGAGTTGACCTAGTTCAGTTCGCGCCAACACCGCATTCCTAGTACGGACAAGCCAGTCACAATAGGAGGAGGCGAGGTGAAACTGAAACTAGCGCGTGTGTTCAACTGCATTGTAACGCATTCCGGGACAGACCTGCAGGTCATACGCCATGAAGAATTGGGCACTTACACCGGAAGGGCCTCAGGCGGTTGATAAACATTGAACCATTCACAGCGAATGCATTGTACTTTACTGACGACCGAAAATTCTTGGTGTTGAGTTGAGATTATGTCAACAAGACGGCCGAGTTAAACTATACCGCATGGAGTAGATTTACCTTGGACTCAACAATAGACATTGGTGTTGGAGGGAAGAGAATGTGGCCCTTTCCAAATTTGTCATAAACAGAGCAACATTTACCTAAAGTAAACCTCAGAACTAAGTTTTATTGCGCATCGCCAGAATCAATTGAGTCATAGAGGACGCTCTGTGGTTAACTCTTGTCGGCGGCCGCCGCTTTTCTTTTTTTTTAGATTCTTGGTGGAGGGCAAAATAAGAATATATTTTAGCACGTAGTGCTAGTCAACATTTTATCAGTTCTGTATGCCGACGTGACTGAGTTAGCGGAAGGAATCTAACAATTCTCTTTAATAGAATCGGCATCCGACGGTGGGAATTTACGGATGGGATTTCTATTTTTTTGATGTTGTGCGGACAGAGGTGACCAATGGTTTCTTTTTTGTTCCCACACGTCTTTAGAGGTGAAGTGAAACCTCTATTTTATCCCTGAGTTCGCCAATATACCTTCAGATTATGAATGATGGCGGCTCCGGAAGAGAAGATTTGTGATTTATAGCAGGAGAATTTGGGAGCTAGGAGGAATGGTAAGGACATCTCAGGCGGAAGTAGAATTGGAAAGTAGATGGTTTATGAGAGGCACCAAGGAGCAGAGGAGGTGGTTACCAGGTGGAGTCTGGAAGCTGGTTTAACTGGATTTTACTGATTGCATTCAATCAGTTGAATGGGGGGACTTATGTGACATACTGTCTCCAGTCGCACCAGCTTACAGACGATTATTAATAGCGGTTCTTGGAAAGACTGATTTCATGTGTGAGAGACATGGCACTACCTTTTATGGGAAGGAATGCCAGCACTCAGATAGAGGCAAGGAATGTGCCCATAGCTCAGAATAGCCTGGAATAATCTGGTAAAACTTCCAGGCGGGACCAGCCATATTCACTTGAGTCTAGCAGTTCGAACCATGTAGACGTGTTTTTTTCCCGGGAGGGTGTAGCCCTTTTTGGGGGGCTATTTTCGCCTCTATGTTGCATTGGTGAGCATATATATATGTTTTTTTTGAATGATAAGATTTGTGTTAACTATTTAATACAATCTTTGGTTGATATGAAAAGTCATACTACATGTCATGTATGTATTTTGGTGGACTTTGCTACGGCATCATTACTTCTGTAAGAAAGCCGGCCTGAGATTTGAACGTCTATACCAATGTCCTATATTCCTATGCTTACAATTCTTATCCATTCTTATCATGCTAGTGATCACTACTTCATCTTCTTTTGAAGAGTATGATGTCTCTGTAAATTCTGTACTGTGTCTGCAGAGGTCAATCTATCTTCACTTTTGGTTCACTCTCAATTAGGGAGAGCCTTAGCTTTACTTAACTTATGGTAAAGTGTTCAGGTGTTATATAATGCCTTTGTTAAAGATTCAGTTACTGTACGCACCTATATATATTGTGTGTGTGAATCTTTACTTTATCTGTGTGCAGAATATGCCGGGGACGGACTCTATATTTGGTGTGTATGACAGCCTGGGGTCACCGATAAGACACCCCATTGCTTTTGTCGAATTTTGGTGGATCATGGATGTCGTGGCTCAATCATATTTATGAGAACGGTTCACATACCTACATACTCATTTTTACCTGCCGTAAATCGTGCAGTGTTAGCCACTTGCCGCTATGACAAGTCATTGGCGCCAATATGGCCACCCCTTCGATTTTAATCACACACCCCACCCCGTGCATGTTGTATAACAGATTGTGTCCTCCAAATTAATGGAGTGTTTGTATGTGGGAGAATGTATCTCCATTAGGTATTGTGTTGTCCTGTTTGGTGAGGGGGTAGCGTGTACATATTACCGCCCCACTTTCCCGCCAAAATATACCCATACGATACAGGCCACAGGTATACCATTTCAGGGGAGGAGGATGTCCTCTCCCTATATATGTTCCGTTGTTGTCTCTGTGAGTCTTATGAGCTCACTTACTAAGCTAGATTATTCATAGCTTGTCATTTTTGATTTGCAGGCAAATGAGGCAACCGACGGGGAACAGTTTGGTCTGATATTTGGCTAGATCTAAGCCGCTTTTTTTGTCTACACCATCTTGATGATTTTTTTTCCAAGTCAAAACAGTATTGGCTTGGGTGTGCAGAGGAGAAATCAGTCTGCACTTAGGGACCTCCGTCATTCCTTCCAATTACTGGGAGGCCGGGGGAAATAATCCCCTATTTTTCATCAAGACCTGGACGAAACTCCAGACGGAGTTATCTCCATTTTTGGTTCAACTCCTCATGGCAGGTGAAGAGAGATGGCGCCCATTTTATCCCTGTAATATCAGGAAGTATATTCTGCAACTTATGGACTGGAGGTGTCTCTCGATGTGAAGAGTCATACTTATTGGAGTGAACTTCGAAACCAGCACGGATCTTCCTGTGGTACAATGTCCCCACTGCGACATTGTGGATTCCTCTTTTTCTTGCGACGAAGCAGGTACCCATTTATATTCCGGGAAGCCGCATATCGATGTTCAGCTAGAGATGACACTAACGCATAGAGAGTTCTTCGTTCGCTGGAAACTCCAGCAACTTTGTTGAGAGTCTGTGCTTTATTCTTCCAGAATGTTGGGAGAGGGGCTTCTTATTCTTCCTGGTGAATCAGGGAAGTTATAGATATGCCGCAGTCACAGATGGAATGGTTCTTTTCTTCTGAGAGGTCGTCATAGTCTTCAGTTTATATGAACCCAGCTACACTTCTCTAGGGTTGTTAAATGTCGTGCTGAGACATTTGAGACTTCATCGTTTTCCCAGATTACGCATGCACGTCTTACCAATTACTGGAAATCACCTGGAGAGATTCAACTGGCTTCTGACCCATACTCAGGGATAGTCCTTCCTTTATCAACAACTCCAGTACGTCGTTGGAGCATTCGTGCTACAACTTGTCCTAACTGATGGACGTTTTTATCAAGGGTTGCAATCCCTTATTTTATGCAGATATAGTTTTATCCTCTCGAAACCAAGTCCAGATTGAGTGATCCAGACTTCAAGTCATGCACCATCATCAATTTTATAGAAGGGACCATTTGAGAACAGTTCCTCTTTTTTGTTGGTCAATCATGACTGACTTTTATCAATAACAACGATCCGCATCACCATTACCTTGATCAGTATCCAGAGAACCTTTGTTTACCTCAGTGGCACAGTGTGGAGTTTGGTCAAAATTAGGATGGGAGAGCCCAGCTGTTTTAGCGGTAGAAGAGGAAGAGGAGTAGGGTAGAACAGTATAAGTGTCATCATCGAACTGTTGGTGTGGGAGAAGAAAGACAGTGTAGAGAAGCCCGGTGTGGAGGGACTCTACATTCTCCTGATGTTTTTAGATTATCAGTACATACATTATTTGAGAATGTATATTTTTGGTTGATGTTTATATAGAGTGTACGGGAGACAGAGTCTCAGATACCAGCTTATGAGTCTGTCAATAAACATATATGTTCGTCAGGAGAGTTTTTCATTGTCTACGTGACCAGTGTTACACTGTTTGTTGTCGTAGAGAAATGTGCTACTGTGTTTATATATATATATATCTGCAGAGAATCCAGTGGGAGGTCGACCAACACACAGTCTCAGATATTTTATTCAAGGATAACAACTTGATAGAGATCTGTGGTTAAGTGGCCTATTCTCTGTTTTAGTCTTCAGGAAAGTAGTTTACCTTGTAATGTGGGTGGAGTCTATTCGACCATCATCCCATTCTTCTTTCAAAAGAGCCAATAACTACTCTATTCCTGGAGTCTTTTAGGAAAGAAACTGTCTCGAAGCAACTGCCTGTTCGGCGAACCTGAGGGACCAAATGAATCATATACCCTAGACTTTATTTCAGCCCATTGTATATGGTGCTCACACTTATTATCCCACAGCTAATATAAGTTATAGCCGGTCTCTCTGGCTGAGGGGTTACAACACTTTCTCTCTGTAATCCCGTTTATCACGCAGTCTCGTAGCGGAGCGAGAGCTGAGGCGGTTCGACCCCCGCTCGTGACTTGCGGGATACTGAGCCGGCCGCTCAGAAAGCAATGGCAAACTACTGAGCGTAATCTTGCCAAGAGATCAACAGACAGCTGAATGATGCTGCTGTTGACAGCGATGTCCTGTAAAGGATATGCGAATTAAAAAAAAAAAAATAAGTTATGGATGCCGACAACGCTATAACTAGCTGGGTACGTAATATGTTTAATGTTCATAGTTGTGGGTTCAGGTTGATGTCAGGCCTGGCTAGTGATGACACTTTTTAAACGATTGTCGGCTCCGTGGCGAAGACGATTCGGACGCAGTTCGTAATCCCGCATACCCCGTTCGAAACACAGCTGCGTTGGTTTTTTATGAAATGGTGTGGGTGCCGGTCGTTCAGAAAGCAATGGAAAACTACTGAACGTAAACTTGCCCAGAAATCACGAACAGCCAAAAAATGCTGGGGTTGACTGCTTCGTCCGTAAAGGATATACAACAAATACCAGACCACGGTGTTATCATACACTGTTTGTCCATCAAGTGTGATGATAACATTCATTTCATCCAGTGGGGTTAAATGTACTGAGCCATGAGTTCTAAGATGGCTGATAAGGACTTATTTTTTTGGGTCGAAATGTTCTTGGTCAATGTGGGCAAAGACTGCTTGACGTTCAGGAGGAGGATCTTCTGCTGTGGTTTTTTTCCTCCACAACTCTTGCAGTCGTGTTTGCGCCACAAGTGACTACATCCTTGCGTATTGATGTACGCCATGAATTTTCGGTGACAAAGAGGTTAGTTCGTTTGCCTGTCAAGATAATGTTCAGTCCTATGTGCAGTGACAATGTGAGTGTTCCTTTTTTTTCGACGGGAAGTTCTGGTTTGGGGTTTACTCCCAGTCTTATAAAATGGTCGTGGGTTGGATCCACGTTGGAGTAGATTTTAATTTTTTAAAAAATGACTTCGACTCCCACGTTGATCCAGCCTAAAATTGATAATCAGGGAAGACCTTGGGAAGTAAAGGCGATAAGGGGTGGTACTGACCATAGCACCTACGAGTGCCGCGTATTTATACAAATGTAGTTCTAGCAACATACGCCAATTGCACGTGAAGGTGTGTACAAAGGTCCTGTACTCATTTTCACATGTCACACCGCAACAGCGGTACATGTCATCGAGCTGAATCTCACTTACACTTGACGTGCCCAGCGGCCAAGTACTCCTTGTTCTCTCAGCAATCTGCCGCTGTTATTAAAATATTTAACTGGCCTGTTATATAAAACCAGTGTTATCATATGGCTGTGAATCGTGGACATTTAGTAAACAAGCAACAACAACAAAATCCCTAGGCATGTGGTAAAAAAAAATGCTGAACATTCTTTGGAAATCGGCCAAGATACATAACTTATAAGCATCAGAAAGCGTAAATTGAGTTTTTGGTCACATAATGAGAAAGAAAAAAAAAAGTAACTGTAGAAAGATGTATTGAAAGAAAGATAGAGTTGGGCAACAAGAGAAGAAAGATTCTTGACAGCCCTGTGTCAAGGCACGGATAGGTTTCAGCGCACAACGTGATACATGGTTTTGGAGATCGCAGGATGTGGAGAAGCATTCTCGCCCATGCCAGTCGGCCAGGCCCTTGTTGATGATGATGATGATGACGATGTATGCATTTCGCAGGCTGCCTTGGTGTATGTTCACATGATCGTGCTCGATATTTAAGAGCAGCTCATTATTTACCCAAGCTGAGAGTTTATCTGTAAGTAAACCCGCGCTTTACAGGTCGGGATAGCTGTTACAAAAACAGCTTTGACAAGGCTGTACATTAGCTGCTTCACACTGGCGCTGGGTTTGCTTGGGTTATTTCATGGCGTGACTTCGGCTTCACTGATTCTGCCTGTCGCATGGAAGCTACTCCACCAGGTGTCACCTCGAGTACAGCATGCTGGTGTGTCTGTCTGTCTGTGTGTCCAACCATGCATTTTCATACCTACCTACTTAGCTGCTCACCTGCCTCCTTACATTCCCGCCAATTTGCTTACTCACTTACTTCCCATCTATATCCGCTGACCTACCTACACTTTTAACTACTTCCATCTATATATCAATGTGATGTACATTATTCTATCAGTCTATTATTTTGTCACATTTTGTAGCCTCTTCACATGTCTGCATTATTCATTCTTCTTTGTCTGCCTCCAATCTCATAAAGGCTCTCAACCAGCACTCGTCAAACCCTTTGTAGACTTGTTCCTGATTGGATAAACTATGCAGCTAGTTTTCTGCAGGATGAGACAACCAGTCTCAGACCAACCCTCATTAGTCGCGTCGCCTCTTACGACATACATAATAGGTTAGTGTTATATCTTTCTTTGCTTCACTTATGGGTCCGGTAATAGACGAGCGGAATACTCAGCATGTACAACGTAAATGTTAAAGGTAGTTCCATATTCTTTACAGGACGTCGCAGTCAGCCCAAGCATGTATTGACTGTTTGTGATTTCATAGGCAACTTTACGTAGTAATTTGTCATTGCTTTATCAACACCAGACACTCATATCATTATGAGATTCAACGCAAGACGATCCGCTTTCAAATTGCCTGCGGCCGACTTTGAACCCAGCATGTCGTAATTGTGAAAATAAGCCACAGATGCCGACAAGATAAGTTTCTGGGGCATTTAATTGTGTGTTAATTACATTGATTGGAAAACTGTTCGCACCTGGTCACGAGTCTAAGGGTACTTAGGTGCCACAGTGATCGGAAAAACAGGTGAGACATTACCTGTCAGACACCGTACTACACTCTTGGATTATGATGGATGTATATGATGAATGGTAGCCAATAGGCCAGTAGCTGTCGTACTTCTTCTGTCCTCGAAGACCCTTGTCATCGTCAGGTCATTTCTCTCAGTCTGAGCTCAGAGTAGTTGTACAGATGTTAGTTATTGCTATATGTGAGCCTTCGGTCGTGTGTATTATCTGTTCCAGGTAGCGGTTTTATTCGGGTTTGCTTTCCTTAACCTTCACCTATCTGGCCTGTCAGATAGCGGATGGTTTAAAACCATATTTTTGACACTCTGAGATACATTTTCTCCCGATCTCCTTTGGTGAAATCTCACTTCAAGCAGATAAATTATACATATATTTGAGTAGCATCGTGGACACATGTGGGGGAACAGAGATGTTTAAATAAGAATACAACAGGCAACAGTTATTAATTGGTGCCTGCGCACAGTAGTGAGACTAAATAAATGAGACGCCAGAATCACCAAAGTAGAGCTCATAGTGAGAAGTAAACAGATTCCAGTGAATGGAGAGTTGATGAAAAGATGATGGCATTGCATAGGAGACACTGGTAAACCCTGACGGTTTTTTTAAAAAAATATCCCCTTTTCTAGACAACCACAAGGCAAATGAAATACTGGAAGACCTAAAAACACAGAAGAGAATTAAAGACAGAGATGAGGAGGACATAAAGGAAGCTGCAGAAGATTGAAAAGGGTAGGGCTCCTTGGCATGGTTTGGTTGAGCGCCTATGCCCCAGTGGAAGATCAAGGGTAGAAGAAAAATGGTTGGTCTAAGTTGGGTGAAGGTCTATGCTTCAGTCAGTGTGGTCATGATAATGCTACTTTTGAAAAGCAACCCGACCACATGGATGTTACTGTTTTATCTGTCAGAAGCCGAACTTTGCATTTATCTCGGGTCTATGTCAGGATAAATCTGATGCCTGTTCTTAGAGACGAATAATGTGGCGAGAACATGGGACAAAGCTGTAGAATTGAACAGATTGGACGGGCTTGGCGTGAGTTCGTTGAAGGCCGACCCCCCAGTAGGGGGGGGGGGGGGGGTAAAAGGGAACGAACTAACGGAATTTACTTTTAAGGGGTCACAAATTGGTCTTACATTCGGCCCTTCCGGTCACTCGTTTTTCGTTAATTAATTATTTATTGTTCATGTCACATTGAGATAGGAAATAAAAACTTTGTCACATTAATGTTGTAAACATAAACAATGCATATTACCACGTTATGGGATAGGGGAGAAGAAGAAGGTGTCCTATATTATACTTCTCATTAGTTGTTAGTGAAAATAGCTTGCTCGTGTCTTCTAGTTCGCTTCAGATTAGCAAGTGATTCATTGAAGACGTTACTAGAGATTGTAGTGTTCGTCTCTGATCGAATCTGTGGCCCTCCTTTCTGTGCTGTTATGCCTTTTGTCTTATAGTTCCTCTTGTGAGGTAAATTATTTTTTACCATGTTACAGTTACAAATTCTCAATCGTTATTAACACCTTTCCCGTCTCGCTCCCCCAACCTCATTTAGGTTTCTCTCCACATTGGCCTCTGCAACAATTACTCTCCATCGATTGCTGTTCTAGACTTGTCGCCACCTGTGTCCCCATTAATTACAGTCCTAGCCTCCATAAGCTCTTTGGCTTCATCTTCTAGTCTGTTCTGCTGGCCTTCTCAGCATTCATTTCCTTTGCGAGTTTCTCCCTAGGGCATATTCCAAATGTTTACTTGTCACTGTACAGTTCGTTAGCGTTGAGTGTGTGCCTACTTCCGTGTTCTTTATCTTCCTACAAGATTATACGCAGATTAAGATACGCCGTGCTCGACGAGACAAAAAAAATGTAATGGCGTCTTCGGTTGACATATGAGCAGCAGACGTAGGAAGGCTGTTTCAGGCTTTTATAATTGCCGCTGGTGAGCCTGCGATTGCCGCGATGTGGCTTGCACGTACGGACTCTTGCTAGCATGCCCCATGGTAATGTGTTCGAATCTCCACCGAGGTGGTGATGTTTGAAATTTGACTTGGGCGTTCAGGCCAGGAAAGCCAAACATGGTTATCAGAAGATGCCCTGTGAATAAAAGACGGCCGGCATGGTACTGTCTATGTCACCCATGGAGTGATCGGTCTGTCATAATGATGACCATTTATTTCATCCAGTGGGCTTGAAAGTGTTCAGTCCTGAGTTCTAAGATGACTGGCAAGGCCTATGTAGGTTCGAAATGTTCTCTGACAATGTGGGCAAAGAATGCTTGACGTTCCATGCTGTAATTTTTGTTTGGTGTCCAGTCTTTTTATTTTTTAAACCACAGCTCATGCAGTCCTATTTGCTTCGCAAGTGACTACACCCTTGTGTAATGATGTACGCCATGAATTTCTGTCTTTGGTAGCAGTCTCCCATGTGTCGTGATAGACATATGGGTCTATAGACATGTGGGGCTACCACCATATACCCAGAACGCGTCAAACGGAGACTGGCATTTTTTATCATTGCTATTATTGACTAGTCATTTGCAATGGAAATAGAACTGTCATGCGGCATTTTGTCGGCATTTCTGATATCTTTGTCCCAAATCAATGTGCGCTATTCTGTGTTAATAGCCTGTTTTCACTGTGGTTGGCTAGTTCGGATTTCCACACGCTCATGCGCGTGCACATACGCGCGCAGGCGTATATATACACACACACGCAATCACACATACACACGCACACTCACGCGCTGTTGTTACTAGAAACAAACTTCCTAAAAGCTAACGAAAAAGATCACCTATAGAGACTGGACACAATGAGGACTAGTTAGGAACCGCCATCTGCATCAGATAGGGCACCTCTGCACATTTGACCTAATCAGGAACAGTTATGACAGCCCGGAAAACAGACATCAACTCCAGAAAACCCGAGCGGTACTATTAGCAGTAGGTAGGGGACCTATTGGTTGGTAATGAAGTCCATCATACGTGGGAACACTAGAATGCGGCTCGGAGGGCTACGTTCCAGTTGTCTCGGTTTGCAGAGAACAACATTGTTTGTATGGCAAGTGCGCCTGGAAAGTTAACTCTCCACCACTTGGTGTACTTCTGTTGGCCTGAGTGCCCAGTTTGTGGCCCTTTGAAAATAAAGTTCGTTCGTTCGTACTATTCATTATCTCTTTAACTCACAAGCAACGCGTCATGGTGTGATTGGCTCTTATTCGTGAGTCCTAACTATTTGTATAGTGTGTTCTCTTAACTTTCTGCATTTGGCCAGGGTGGATAAAACACAAAATGTGACTATGAAGCTCGAGGTAAAGATAAACACACAGATACGCAGCCAACCTTTCGACAGAAGTCTAAATGTATGCTGGCTACAAGAACAGCGAATATTGGTACCTTAGCTCCCAGAATTCTCGCAGCTGACATGGTATCTAAACTCTGTGTTTATAGTGTAAATGCCTGGTGAACATGGCTTAGCGACGAGGTACAAGACAGTCAGCGTAATTTAACACAAACACCGTTAGCAGGTATTGATCAGATAAGTCGCGGATGTTTAGATAAGCATTCTTTTACTTTTGGTTTTTATTGCTTTGGTTTTCTTATTCATTGATAAAGACATCTGTGGAAACGTTCGCCGGAATCTGTTTTTCCATTCGTTAAGTGAAGAAAAAATTCAGCCTAAGCTCAGCAACATCCTTTATCTTTCTAAATGAATACATCATCCGATATCATTCTAAATGAATACATCATGTCAGACATCTTTTGAAGGGTTAGCAGCAGCAGCTTGTGTGGGTCAAAAACTGGTTTCACTTATGAGGGTCATTATTTTATCTCCAGCAGATCTACCGAAGCCTTAGATGAATATTTCATACCTTTCATTGAAGTGTTTACTAACTCCCTCGTGGGAAATACAGGAGGCTGGGCGCTTAAATCGGCCGGTTGTAGAAAATGTAGTGGCCCTGAGCTAGTCAGCTGCAAAGGCTTGTCAATGTGTTGGCGGATTCGGAGGGGAATTGTCAGGCAGCTGAAGCTGGTCGGAAGACATGCAAGAGCTGTGAGAAAATATCGCACATGGCTCGGGAATTGCTTTGCTCGCCACTCGACTGGAGAAAAAAAAAGGGAGGGGAAATCGCTTGCCATCTGGTGGACATGTTGGGGTGGTGGTGAATGGTTGTTATCATAGCGGTTCAAAATATGGGGGGCTGTGTAGCTTAAAAACCCAAGTGAGGGTTTTTTGCTGTAAAAATGGTGGTATGTACAGGAAGGGAACAGAATCACTAGTTGGTCGATGTCTGCGGCGCTGGTAAAATGATATTCTTTATTCCGGAGTGTGTGTGGACGAGTTCGAAATACTGGCTTCAGCACTTGAATGAGTCACTGCTACTAAAGCTGGAACACTGTTGATAGAGTGAACTTGATTTTCTGAGTGGGCTGGGTTGTCTGTTTCTCTTTCTGTCACTTCCCTCACATATCCTGTCGCTGTATTGTCTTTGTTTTCAATGTGCGCTCCCTTCTTTGACTCATTGGCGGCGTGTGTGCTGCATATAGAGGTAGAGCAATTCCGCGTGCAAAACGCCATCAGTATCGCCACTACCGTCTTGACTTTTTCACAAGAAATCTCTGCGACCTGTTTGATGAAATTGGTCAGAACATTAAACCCGAAACTACAGGAAGGTTTAAAAATTAAAAAAAAAAACACGTTTTTTTAAGGTTAGAGATGGATTTCATTACACCGGGTTTTAATCCCATATAACTTTCCCAGTCTATCTTCGCTTAGCAGTTAAACAGCCTGCCCAGCGCATCGCACAGAGCGTGATTTCCACAGCTGTAACGACGACCCCGAGGATTCTCCGAAAAAACTGCATTGACAACTAAGTGTTGAAAAAACAAAAGAACTCATGATCTTTTGAGCATGAGGAAGACAGACGGCTTAACCATTTCGAACAACTCCCTCCCCAAGAAGACTGAGACCGACCCGGGTGGAAGGCGGGGATCCCAATGCCGAACTGCAATACTGCCAAGCTGCTGACTGCTTTGCCAGGACAAATCACGGGAACAGGACATCTAGAACAGTAGCCTTCTCTTGTCCCCTTTTTAAAGTTGCATATCCTTTACAGGACGTTGCAGTCAACACCTGCATTTTACTGCCGCTGTTGATGCCCTGGCAAGTTTTACGTTCAGTAGTTTTTCCATTGCTTCCTGAACGACCGGCTCCCATACCAACACGTTAAAACCAGCGCGACACGGTCCGCTGCCAAATCGGTCACCGCTGTGTTTCGAACGCTGGTAAGCGGTATCACTAATCGCGTCCGCGACGCCATGTAGCGTTGCCCTTTACCCTCACATTGAAGTGTAGGCCCTCAACCAACACGCGCCAGGCCGACCTGTCATTTGCTATCTCTTACAGCTCCCCTGGTGTCTTTTCCATCTCTGCCTCCAATTCTCTTCTCCATGTTTTGTTAGGTTTGCCTATATTTGGTTAGCCCTGTGGGCTTTAAGACAAGGGAGTGTCTAGATATATTATCGGGTTTTCTCTATGCGTGTCCTACCCAACGCCAGAATCTATTCTTCGCCACTTGATTCATTGGTATTTATTTAGTTGTTTCCTTGAGCTCCACACCGGTCGCCGTTTTAGTCCTTCTATTCAAACGATACAGTGGGGACATGAATTGTAGCCCTATAATAATAGCCTGTATGTGTATGAAAGGATTGCCAGTCAGGACACGCTTTCTTTCACGGCCTGAACCCATTCTCTGGTTGGTTGGACACTCCACACACGATAAGAACACTAGACAATGTTTTGGCTACGTTAGGGGGTTGTCGCTCTGTAATGTAAAGTTATTTGGTGGGCATTGAAGGATTAATAGACCTGTATCCATTTGCTAAACAATGGTAGATGTGCAGAGCTGGAATATTTATCCAGTAGACTTCCAGGAGTCGTGTGTTCAAATCCCCATGGATACGGATCTGAAACAAAATTCCCCCTGGACTGGCAGATCGACTGAGCTTAAATGGGTAGAAGGAAATGTTCTGGAAAGTAAGGCAGGCCGGCGTGATATAGACCTCATCTTCATCTCCCATCGTACTCCGCCGGACGTTCTATAAAAAATATGGGGCGTGCACTATATACCCAGAATAAAGGGAACTGCAGTTTAAAAGGGCAATGATTGAATCACCCCCCCCCCCCCCCAAAAAAAAAAAAAAAACAAAAAAAAAAAAAACAACAACTGAGAAGTAGATTGTGAGATTTTCTAGAACACGATTACAAGTAACAAAATGAGCGTTGCGGCTAAAACCTTCTTCAGCACAGAACAGACAAACGCAAACCGACACACATCTACACGAAAAACACTACATGAAAATATTAGTCACTTATCTGTATCCTTGTTTGGCTGAATACGTCCTGAGCGACTATATACGCCTCTGGGATTGTTAAAATGTCTGTTACTTTTAATATTTACACAGGGATAGAATGATTGTCGTTTAAAGTGATGTACAGGTATGTAGCTGCGGTAGCCTAGTCGCTAGACGCTCACCTGCCATGGCTTCGATCCGTATTAGGGCCGATTCGAATTTCAAAAGCTGACGTAGGCTCGCAGATCGATTCGGCCCAAAAGATTGACGTATACTTCTTCTGCGTTCGTCCGGAATGTTGTGTGTGTGTATGTGTGTTTTGTTTTGTTTTAAATTTTATTTTGGCGCTCGTTCGCCTTGAACACAAGCGTAGCCCATACACACTAATTTTAATTGTGCTGGACTGAATTTTGCGTGTGGATTAGCTTTTCCTATTAACAGTGTCCCTCGACATCAGGCGAACCCACTCCGACTTCAGAGGCAGAGGTACGTGTAATTTTAACCCCCTAGTCAAAGACGATAGGTCAACATTTTAGTCCAATCTGTCCGGTGTAGGGGTGAAATCCCTTAACTCGGCATCAGCACACCGAATGTTTAAGAACACAGGTTCTTATCGAATGTTGTTTTAGACGTAATTGCGTTGTGCCTGTTTACAGCAACCTTTCGGCCGACACATCCGACTTCTTCGATTGACCAATTGCCCTGCGAACTATTGGTAAATCACAAGCAGCCATAAATGATGGGTTTGACTGTAACACGACATGCAGTTAACTAACCAATTGCTCAGGGCGTCTTTACAGATTTTACTGCCAAACAAATAGTAGGCTTGGGCCGAACAAAAATGGATGGCGGAAAATTACAATTATGGGTGTGTCACAGTTATGACCTAAAAGTTGTTAATGTGGTAGCAGACATGTTGTATTATATATACAATTAAAGGAGACTGCATAGGAAAAACAACTGTATTGATATTTCAATCAAGACAACATTTCGGCAATGACAACATTTCGGCGATAAATAAGCCCGTGGCAGATATGGGAAGTCGCTTAAGACTATTAACGATCCCATGGCACTTCATCGGGTAAGGAGTGTAAAAGGTCCTTTACTTTTTTTTTTTAAAATTTTACTTCCGGTAGTTTTGTGCTCAAATCCCCATGGATACCGATGTTTACAATTCACCCGGACAGGTCGACCCGGTCTTAAATGTGTACCAGGAAATGCCTTGGGAAGTAAAAGGCCGTGGGACTGATACTTGCCACGTGACCCACCTAGTGTGGTACCGAAGGGTCCATACAAATATGGGTTTAGCACCATGTGCCCAATGAGTCTTATGGCATGTAGAAGGGTCCATTACTTGACCTGCTTCATGGCCTAGCATTTTGAATAACGAAGACACAAACATTAGATTGCACGATTTATGGCCTGACATATTTCACTGCATTTCGTCTGGTAACACTGCAGAAATCACACAACATAAAGGGAATTAGTTAAATCCCTTCAAGCTGAAATATACAGCACTCATATTCACACAGTATATCAGTTGTCTACCACGGTAGTTTTAAACTGACTATCATATCTATTGTCTCTATCGTTCTCCACACCCCAGGTCTATGCAGCAGTACTTATTTGACGTTCTGTTTCAGTATTCTAAGATTGTACTCGCACTAACAGCAGATGTTCATTCATCATGTGCCATGCCGATAAGCGTGGGCGGTCATGTTCTGCCAGCTCACTCGATAACCAGAGTCGTGGATCAGCTCCGTGTTCCTGTCTCGACCATGCCACGTGGCCAAGCCATCCAGGTATTTACTTCTCGGTCTTCCCCTTGGTCTCTTCCCTTCGATCTTGCCAGTTGTCACAAAGTTCTCCAAGTCATTTCTTCTCATAACATGTCCAAAAATTTTGACTGTCTACGCCTAATGACTCTGAATAAGTTTATGATCTTCATTTGTTTCTTGAAGGACTTGTTTATTACTTTTTATAGTCTGTCCATGGTATTCTTTGCATTTTCCTCAGAAACCACATTTCCACAGCCACTTGATGGTTTTCAGCTTGGCTGAATATTCTTCTTCTTCTTCTTCTTCTTCTTCTTCTTCTTCTTCTTCTTCTTCTTCTTCTTCTTCTTCTTCTTCTTCTTCTTCTTCTTCTTCAGCGTACCGAGCCATTGAGGTTCTTTGCTGCAGATACAATCCGTCTCCATTCGTCTCTCTGGTTGACCTTCTCTTGCCAGTCGTTGATTCCAAGTCCTTGTAGGTCTGTATATATAATCTCTCCACCGTCTTCTTGGTCTACCTCGGGGTCTACGGTCATTTATTTCCTGAGTGTAAGCGAGTTTTGTTTCCCTATTGTCTTCCATTCTTTCTATATGCCCCAGCCATTGTAGTCTATTAGCCTTCATGATACCAGTGATTAGCGGGGACTTAAACAGATCATAAATGTTGGCTGAATATACAGTACATATATACAGTACACTATATTCTTCTTCCTTCTCCTGTTATCCGAGACAATTGTAACCGCAGATATACAGTACATATATTCTACTTCCTTCTCCTGTTATATACATTACATATAGTCTTCTTCCTTCTCCTGTTATCCGCCATCAGGACATAGCCCCTCAACCCACTCACTCCAAGCAGTCCTATCCCTAGCTATCCCATGCAGCTTAGCCCATGTCCTCCCCATACTCCCGTCGGTCTCTAATTCCTTTCACCGCGTTCTCTATTTAATACCTACAAATAGGAATAGTAATACCGGCTGGAGTAAATCATATCAATACTTCAGCGTCTGTCAGTAGCGGAAAATATCAGCTGAACACGCGAAGCCGACATAGCATACCTCAGTGGGCGGAGACACGGGCTGGCTGTATGTGCCCGCATACAAAAAGTTGGTTGGATATCCTTTACAGAACGGAGCAGTCAACTCCACCATTTTTTTTAGCTGTTTGAGCGAGTTTACGTTCAGTAGTTTTTCATTGCTTTCTGACCACCCGCACTCATACCATTGTTGGGAAACCAACGCAAAGTGGTGTCCTTCCAAATCGCCCGCAGCTGTGTTTCCAACGCTGTATACGGGACTGAAGGGTTGTGAGTAATGGAATTGGCCACACCAGACTATCGCAGTCCGTGCCTGGAGATGACCTGTTATGTTCATCTGGAGAACTCTCAAGTGGCCATGTATGCCTCGCTCTGTGAGAGGATTATTGCTTCTCCGATGGCCGTGTCATGGAAATTACAGATTTTCGAAAGATTGTTCCATTTTCACCCCAGTCCTCTATGCATCCTTCCCTATAATCAATAAGTTGGCTTCCCTCCCCCTGCTTCACTTATAACTAGTTCCCGACAGGGCTTTATTCCTTTTTACGGGGAAGATGGATGTGGCACTGATCCGACTGTTCCATAATGTAGTCTCCTTAATGGCTTCACAGAAAACGAAACGGCTAGTTGAATGCGTGTATGTGTATTTAACGGTATTATGAGTAGTCTGGTGTAATTCGTGTGTAGGTAAACTATTTCAATATGAAGTGGAAACAATTAGGTATATTTTGCTCCTGCAGCCGCTGCTTTCTCTTTTGTTCCGTAAACTATTTCAAGAACGTCTTATAGTCGTCTACTGAGGAATGTTCGCAAATAATTGTTGGGTTAGCCAGTTCTAGCAGTGTTGTTGTTGTTGTTATTGTTGTTGTTGTTGTTGCTTCTTCTTCTTCTTCTTCTTCTTCTTCTTCTTCTTCTTCTTCTTCTTCTTCTTCTTCTTCTTCTTCTTCTTCTTTGTCGTCCTCTTCCCCTTATCTCCCATTGAGACATAGGCACTCAACAGCCCACGCAAAGCCATCCTATATCTTGCTATCTGGTGCAGCTGCCTCCATGCTCTCCCAATATTATTCATCTCTGTAACTCTCCTCCCCGTCTGTGTTTTTAGGTGTCCCACTATTTCGCTTGCCTTGTGCGTTCCTGGCATGTGTTATCACGTGTGTTACCAGAGCCCGCAAAGGGAAGCAAAGAATAGCACTCTTTAAACTCATGTCGAAAGAGGCGACTAGCGGATTGCGCTTTAGGGCAGGGTACCCCAAAACGAACAGAACAATTCAGCCACAAAATCCAACCAACCATAAACTAGTCTAACTGTATTTGTTGAAAAACATTAATTTGTAATTTTAGGTTTCCTTTTCACTTCTCCTTTTGTTTTCCGTCTCTTAGTGGAGCATGGACCCTTAAACCACCTCATGCCAAGCCCTTTGTAGATAGATTGTTTATGATTGCGTGGATTGTGCCGCTCAAAGTTATTTAACAGGATGAGATAACTAGTGACATAATGTGTAGTTCTGTTGACATTGTTTTAGCACTGTATACAACATTCAGAAAAATAAATACAAAAGTAGCAAAATAAAAGAGAAGAAGATTTACTTCGAAAATTTAAACATAAGCCACATACATTACTCGATTTATTGCCTGGCTTATTTCGCTGCATCTCGCGAGGTGCTTATTGCGGAATTATATATCATTTGAAGTGAATCATTGGCACCTTTCCGTCTTGACAGACAATAGTTTGGTACATTGTGCTTCAAAAAGGCTTAATAACTACGACCCATGGCGGTGGCGAGTGTGGCTGGTAAGGCCAATTCTTGCTGCAAATGTTTGCCCACAGTAGATGCATGTGAAAACATCGTCATTTCCACCATTGTGCACCATCTTACGTCTCTCACGCTCTGTGTGTGCTTTATCTGCAATCATTTTCTCTTTTGTCTTTATTCCATTTCTGATGTTTGCCCTCCACGCAACACGTTCAGCGGCGACTTGCTCCCAATGTGCATGATCTAAGCCTGTATCAATCATGTCCCGCTTACACACATCTTTGTATCGTAGTAGAGGCCGACCCTGAGATCTCCTACCCGTCTGTAATTCAACAAAAAAGATGTCCTTTGGTATTCTACCATCATCCATCCTCCTAACATGTCCTATCCATCTAAGTCTACGAAGACAACCTGATCTTTCCAATACTTCAGTATTTGTGATTTTGTCTTGCCACTTAATACCAAGTATTCTTCGCAGACACCGCGTATGAAAGCTGTTTAAACGTTTCTCTTGGCGTGAGTAAGTTGTCCAGGTTTCACTGCCATAAAGAAGAGTACTAAGGACACAGGCTTGGTAGACGAGGACTTTTGTTTTGGCAGTAAGCTTCCTGTTCTCCCAGACTCGTTTTGCTAACATGTTCATTGTTGTTGCAGCCTTGCCAATCCTGATGTTGATTTCCTGATCGAGGGATAATTTGCTATTTACCTCTGATCCTAGATATGTAAAATGGTCTACTATCTCCAGTTCGGCGTCGTCAATGAAGATTGATGGTACACCATGTGCACCTTGTGACATAATCTGTGTCTTCTTTTTGTTAATTGTTAAACCAAATTCAGAACAAGCATTGGAGAATGCAGATAGTAGATGTTGTAATTCTTCCTCAGAGTGGGTCGTAATCGCAGCATCATCCGCAAAAGCAAGTGATTAGATGACTCATATTTAGACTGAAATACATAACAAACATAGTCACTGGTGATGTTAGAATGCAGAGCAATGCCATGTGTCTTACAGTCTAATGGCAGTCGCCGTGAGATCTTTCGTTGACAGTGACTGCGATTACCGTAGGGATAACACTACTACACATTCGAACTGTATCAGACTTGTGTATTTCAGCCAAAATATGATTCATATGAAATAATATTATGCACATTAGCACCCGACGAGATGCAGCGAAATATGCCAGGCAGGAAATCGTGCTGTCTATTGTTTGTTAATTCTGTGTTTAAATTCACTGAGGGGAATACAGTTTTGAATGACGTAAAAAAATTCACTGAGGAGAATACATTGTTTTGAATAACGTAAAAAAATTCACTGAGGGGAATACATTGTTTTGAATGACTTAAAAAAGAAACCTTGTGTAGTTACACGTTTAATTAGTTCTATCCACATTCTGTCGCCACACGTGGCGTTTGTTACTGAAGATTTGATAGACACAAGCCATCTGTGACACACTTGATGGCAGCGGGATGAGTGAAGCTCGCAGCCAGTCGGCGGTAACAGGTGCATAACTGTCATTGGAGATCAAACAGCACAGCTAGTTAGCGGTAAAAACTCACCGCGGAGCAAGCACGACAGGAGGGTTCTGATCATCAGATCAGGGTCCTCCTCGCCATATGTTTCGGCCACTTTACCTTCTTGCCACTTTCAAGGGGCGCGTTTTTTTTTTGGGGGGGGGGGGGGGGGGGGGGGGGGGGGGGGGGGGGAGTGTGCTCGCTGGCTTTGACCTTAAGTGTAGTCAACACACGCCACTTCTAATAGCACTGGACTGAATGTTGCATATGGATTGGCTTTCCCTTTTACCAGTGTCCCTCGCTATCTGGCGAACCTACTCCGAATTCAGAGGTACTTGTAATTTACCTTTTTACCAGTGTCCCTCGCTATCTGGCGAACCTACTCCGAATTCAGAGGTACTTGTAATTTACCTTTTTACCAGTGTCCCTCGCTATCTGGCGAACCTACTCCGAATTCAGAGGTACTTGTAATTTACCTTTTTACCAGTGTCCCTCGCTATCTGGCGAACCTACTCCGAATTCAGAGGTACTTGTAATTTACCTTTTTACCAGTTTCCCTCGCTATCTGGCGAACCTACTCCGAATTCAGAGGTACTTGTAATTTACCTTTTTACCAGTGTCCCTCGCTATCTGGCGAACCTACTCCGAATTCAGAGGTACTTGTAATTTACCTTTTACCAGTGTCCCTCGCTATCTGGCGAACCTACTCCGAATTCAGAGGTACTTGTAATTTACCTTTTTACCAGTTTCCCTCGCTATCTGGCGAACCTACTCCGAATTCAGAGGTACTTGTAATTTACCTTTTTACCAGTGTCCCTCGCTATCTGGCGAACCTACTCCGAATTCAGAGGTACTTGTAATTTACGTCCCCAAGGAGAGTCGAAGATGACTTGCGGGAATTTTTCGCCTATCGTTTGTTATCCACCTTTAAGACGTTGGTTACCTTACATTTCCCATATCGAATCGCTAAGTGTATCTGCCCAGTAGCCATCCCGCGAACATTATCCACCTGATGCATCTACCACGTTAGTTAACACTGCACCATAACTGACGGCGTTAAAGCTAGCTTCTTTCCCCAGCGGTTTTCCTGTCTTCACCCACGCCTAGGTGGCTGGCTATGACCCAGTCAGTTGCTACATGCTGTTACCTCTGTCCTCGGTTGTTTGTATCGTGGACTGCATGTTCAGAAGAATGGCGGCCAGTCGGCTGGTTGCTAAACTAACTGGATGTGCCTTATGCAGTAATGTGTGGCTGCTGGTTTTCTAGTGACTGCTGCTTTTCTAGTAACTCTGCTTTTCTGGTGACTGCTGCTTCCATCGACAATGAACTGTGTTTTCGTGCGGGACTTGTATTGGAATTCTGGCATGTTGTAAGGCTCTGTAAAGTACGCGTCTTTTGGCGTATCAGTAAGTGGTGTGATATTCAACGGGCAAGACGGCGTTTACCTGCAAAGCGTAAACGTTGTAGGTCTTTTGCGAACATTATCCACCTTTACTTTCCATACCATGTCCTCCTACCCATTAAGGTTGGGTCGCCGGGGTACCTAGGTCAGTTTAAACAAAAAATAGCAGGGGTTCTGGAAGAATCTCTAAAATGAGAGGGAAGAGCGTGTCGGCCTAACGGCCCAAGAACGCAGCTCTGCTGTAAACAGGCACAACGCAATCACATTCGAAAAAAAAAAAACTCCGGATGAACGAAGAAGAAGAAGAGGGAAGAGCAGGAGAACTTTCAATCAGATGACGGTGGGAACGATTAGCAGTGCGACTCTTCACTGGCTGTTGAGCCAGGCAACGGATCACGCATGGGAATGTTCTGTGTGCAGTGATGTCGGTTCTTAGCTCAGCTCAACTCAAACAAATATGTCTGGATGGCGATTCACTTATTATTTTTTTTTTTTAAAGTGAGGCGTGTTTGTAGTACTCTCGTGGGAACAAATCAACCCCTTAAATTTATATATATTAAAAAAAAAAAAAAGAACAAGTCCCTGATGCGGATGTGTAAAGTGTTGGAACTATCACATTTTGTAAGTTTGAGTGCACAGATGAATAGGTGGCCACTGTGTCCCTCCTGCGCCGAACGTCAAGAGCTGAGATCGAACCCCGTCCGACAGCGCCGACGCCATTGTAAACATAACATCCTAACCACTACACCGGGCCGGGTTCTTAAAATACACGCCCAGTTAAACCCTAGACTGTACGCTGCGTCGCCACTGTTCCGGAAAACTGACTAAGCCTCACTCAGTCCAGGGTACTTGCTTGCTTGCTTGTGTTCGTTGGCTGTGAACTCCAGCGTGAATTCCTGTATGTCGGATGAATACATCCTGTTGTCCAACATCAATGTAATGTCATACCGGACCTGAGGTTTGCGTGAGTATCCGTTGTCCCATGTCTGGCTTATTGGTGTGCAGACTGGTGGTACCTCGCCATGCAGGCAGATACTCTCCGGCTTCGGAAGAATCAGCGATCCTACTACGTTAGCCAGGTCCCCAAAGGGACCTGTTGCCCAGGACGCACGGCGTGGACGTGTCAGCAGGTCTTGGCCAGTATAGATCCCAGCCCTGGTGCCTTGGAAACACCTCTGCGTCCCAGTCCAGGGTAGAAAAAAGCTCTAGACATACCAGCAGTGAGTGGCACGGATTCCCTTATGAAAATTAACGAAACCGTCCAGTCAAACAGGGACTGGTAGCAGTGTATGGAGGAGAAAGGAAAGCCTGTTCCGTCTTCTATATGCCGGCTCAGTGGCGAAGAAGGCAGTTCGTAATCCAGCATGCAGCGTTCGAAACACAGCTGCAGGGCGATTTGGCAGCAGATCACCTTGCGTTGGTTCCCATTTTCGTTCAGAAAGCAATGGCAAACTTGTTTTTTCGCATATCCTTTACAGGACATCGCTGTCAACACCAACATTTTACCGCTGTTGTTGATTTCTTGGCAAGATTACGCTTAGTAGTTGCCATTGCTTTCTGAGCTGCCGGCTCACATATCCCACAAGTCACCAACGCGGCGAGAACCGCTATCAATTCTCGCGCGATGTGTTACCCTACGTGGATAAACGGGATTACGGAGAAAGTCGTTTAAACCCTAGGCCAGGGAGACCGGCAATGGCAAACTACTGAGCATAAATTTGCCAAGAAATCACAAACAGCCAAAAATGCTGGGGTCGACTGCCACGTCCTGTGAAGGATATGCAGCTAACTATTTGTTAATGTTGATTTTATCGTTGTGAAATATAGCCTGGGCGGCGACCTGTTCTGCCTGCTGTTTTCGATTGAGACAGCTGCTGAGAGTGTGTCTACATCACGAGAGCTTGTCTGTCTCTAGGTGGATACATGGAAAAACGAACGCAAGAAGACGCCGCCGATGTTTTTGTCGTGCCCGGCGAGGTTAAGATACCTCTCATTTTGTTGCTTACATCCATGGCTAAGGGGTTACTGGCGCAGTTCCTAATCCCGCATACCGCATTATTCTTCTTCTTCTTCTTCTTGTTCGGGTTCATCTGGAGAGTTTTTTCGGACGTAATTACTTGTGTCTGTTTACAACAGAGCTGCGTTCTTGCGCCGTTAGGCCGACACATCCGACTTCTGCAGGAATTTGTTGTCCGGGTTAACCTTCCCGGATACCGCGTTCGAAACACAGATGAGGGCAATTTGGCAGCATACCGCCTGCGTTGGTTTTTTATGAAATGGTATGGCAAACTACTGAACGTAAACTTGCCCATGAATTGCGAACAGCCAAAAAATGCTGGGGTTGACTGCTACGCCCTGTAAAGGATATGCAACTAACATATTTATATCCGAGAACACCAGACGTCCTATCCACTACTACAGAATTGGGGTGGAGAGGGGGGGGGGGGTGCAGAAAGAAACATACCGTCTTCTTGTTTTCATATTCTTAGGGAGTCTCCGTGACGATGTGATCAAGCCATCAGACTCAGGCTCCGAAGGTCGTGAGTTCGATTCTGGGCCGCGTCCTCCGATCATGAGTGCATTTTTTCGGAGACTCCTGAGGGTCGTCGCTGGAGCTACGGAATTCGTGCTTATTGCGACGCTTTTGGCAGTTCGATGCGAAAAGAGACTGAGCCATATGGGATAAAACCCGGTGCAATGAAGTCGACCCTGTCGACTTTTAAGCGACTTTTTTTGTTTGTTTTCGTATTCTGCAACATTCCACATCATGATTTGTAGCCGGTGCTGTAGATTAGAGGTGGGAGTGGTACATCTATGCCATGGGAGCTCCATTAGGGCCAGGTTATTACCACGGGGTTTGGCTGCCAACGTGTCATCATTACAGACAATGCGGGTGATGTGAGTGAAGTCAGCAGCGGTTGGAATACACACTGGCTTCTTCACATACCTGCCGCTAATGGCAACATGCTGCTGGCTCGCCCTGTGTTTTGTCTTCTTCATGTCTGTGACCGGCGCTGGGGTTATACTGCTGGTTTAGTGTTGGTGGTGGTGGGTGGTGGGCCATGGTGCGCTGTGGGGAAACGTGTGGCATGATCACATGTGGTGTTTCAGCTGGGGCGGAGTAGCTTCTAGAGTGCAACGTCCGCTTCTGGTTTTAGCAGGCATGGTTTCGATTCACGCTGGAATCTCTCTCTCTCTCTCTCTCTCTCTCTCTCTTTCTGTCTGTCTGTCTGTCTGTCTGTCTGTCTGTGTGTGTGTGTGTTGACACACAAAACGCGCGCTTGTACTCTTCCCCCTCTCCCCCATCCCCAGTCCAGGGGCAAATTGGACGCCTTGACTAGGAGAGAGGGAAGGAAGACATGCATATATGTTGCACATGTAAGGCTGGCTACCCAGGCTATCTTTAAAACTATTGAAACGAACTCTCGACTTGAACCCACCGGACGTTGCAGAACCTTGGGCGTGAGGCAGAAGTGGCCAGAGATGGAGACACTGCTTGGCGGGCTATGATGAGAGCGACCTTATGTAATGGGCCTAGCTACGCGATGATGACCACTAAACAATACAACCTGTGTGATGCTCTTATACAGGGTGTTTGATAACACCACTCTGTTCGGAGTACAAAGAATTACTCTGTCAGACGACATCCATTCGCTGCATATTGCTTCGCGAAGGATGGTGGAGCACATTTTTTGATGACTTCGTGTACTTCATTATTTTTTTTTTCAAAATGGTTGTAATAGCAAAGTGTAGTGAGACTTTACCGAGGTATGGTGTCCGCCTCGAGTGCTGGAGGTCCCGGGTTCAAGCCCCGGTGAGGACCGGGATTTTTCATGTGGACTTCTAGTAATATTAATAAAATTTCCTCTATGATCGGACTCCCGTGTGTATTGTTGCGCACGTAAAAAATCCCTTGGCAATTGGAAATCGACGAAGAGTAGTCCTAACGGCGCTGCCCGGCACAAATTTCGAGTTAAAAATTTAAGGATCCTCACCGGTGCTACGGAGTTCGTGCATTGAGCTGAGTTTCTCCAGACTCAGGCTTGAGTTATGATAAGAAAGGAGCACTTATGGGTTACACCCGTGTGCCGTGATGTTGATCCGTCAACTAAAACACCGTGTACATAGTTTCAGTGCTAGCCGGTTGCACGAAGTTGACGCACTGTGCTAGAGAATCTACTTGTGTGGTGTGTGATCTGTATGTCCCAACGAAAACGTTATCCCTGTGTAGTAAAAACGATCCTTTACCAAAACCTCAACAAAAACATTCCTATTGTTAATTAGATATGCTCTTTGTTGTCCCGTTGTGTTATTTTTGAAACAGCCATTGAAGCGTTGCTTTATGGGCGTCTGTTGTTTGTAGAGCTACCAGTAAATTTAGGATTAGGGTTCGTGTTATCAGCCAACCACTACACATTAACGAGGAAGGAGTATTGAGGAGGGAGATAGCTGGCCATTTCAACTCGTAATAACTGTGATTTAGAACACGGGGGAAGCCTGAATGTTGACCTCTGTAGCAGTATCTACCATGCGATTACCTTTGTATAGAGGAAAGGTAGTTCGGACTATATGTCTTAATGGCAGGTGAAAAGAATGGTATGCCAGCCCGTATATTTTATTTGAACCCCGTAATAAATCAACTTGCCAAGCTCCGTGGCGATGGCGTTGCGAACGCGATTCGTAATGCCGCTTACCCGCGTTCGAAACACAGCAGTGACCGATTTGACAGCAGACCGTATCGCGCTGGTTTTAACGTGTTGGTATGGGAGCCGGTTGTTCGTTCAGAAAGCAATGGCAAACTACTGAACTTGCCAAGACATCAACTGTTATTTCATTTAAAAACTGTCAAGACATCAACAACGGCAGTAAAACACGGGTGTTGACTGCAACGTCCTGTAAGGGATTTGCAACTTAAAAAGAAAAAAAAAAACAGCTCGACATGAGTAAACCTCCCTTTTCGAGCCCGTATTCTGTTTATTTATACTCTTTGCGTGTCTAGTAATTAACATTACCTTTACAAGCTTGCCACGAGCGTCGTCGATCCGACTACATTTAATCTGTGCTGTTTGTTATTTCTGCGTATGGGATGATGAAAATTGACCAGGTTAAGGGTTATTATTTCACCCTACTGATGTTCATTTTACCTGGCAAGCCACATCTGCGGCTCGCTATTGGCCGTAGGTAATCTAATCGCGAGCTGTGCGAATGAATCATTTACTGAGGGTTGCGGAGTTTACCACGGTAAGCACCATATTTGTGTCGACAGCTGCCAAGTGGCTTCATTAAATAGACCTTGGAAATTTCCGGGTTGAGGAGGGGGGGGGGGGGGCGCCTTCTTGCTGCGGATCCGGTAGCCGCCCCAGTCTACACCTAGTTTTATATAAAAATATTAGGAGGGGACAATGTCTTCGGTCATGCAATGAGAAGAGAGACATTGGAAAACATTGTGACGACTGGAAAAGATATAAGAGGCGGAGGTGCACGGAGGGATGATTAAGAACGATTCGAGACTGTTGGATTAGGAATATCATCGAAAGCAGGACTAGGAAGGATCCTTTCTTATGCCATTTGGATATTTATAACAGCATTCGCGGGCCACACACAATTATCAACATAAATGTTAGTCCACTTTACACGATCACGCGTTTAAGTAACTCATCCCTTAAATGTGATGGCTGGAACTGCTTCTATTTGGTGAGGGGTGTGATGTTAACTGGTATTGATGATGTTGCCACTAACATCTGCTTTTCCATATTTGTGTCTACAGTCAGGAGGTCAGTCGACTCTGCGATGGTAAATTTTGGAAAGAACTGCTAGCAGCAGTAGGTTATTACGGACAAAGATACATATTTCACCCCGTGTCTCTTCAAAGTAGGAAATTCATCGTTGCTTCACCATCGCCACAAACTAGCCACGCAGGTTTGCATATGGTTTCGTCTATTTCTCTTGGAAAGACCGACATTCTGCTTCGAAGTTTTTATTTTCTTTGTAGTCGCGTTTTGTAGAATGTATGGGCGTTCCTTGCTTGTCCCTTAATATTTACGTTGTTATTTTTATGAGTCAATTAATATAAATGTTTGTTGTTATGGAGAATAAATAGCTCATAGATAGATTGAATGTCTAGTCCCCCGCCTTCTGTTGCCTTGGCAGGGCCAGGCTAAATTATTCTCCAAGCCTTGCACGGCCCGCGGGCCCGACTTTCCCCATCCTGATCTTAAGAATTGACCCAGAACACCAGGGATCGAGATCTGAGGAAATGCACGAACGCCTACGCCAGTTGGCAGAGAATATTATGATGATAGTGATGATAATGGTAATAATGAGCCTAGTTTATTGAAGTAATTTATTAATAAAGACAACCAATAGTATTACCATCAACCAGGAGGCTTTAATGGGGCATCGCTATCTTTATGCACCCCAATAAATAGTAAGTAAGTATCTCAAATAGCTGATACTATTAAAAAATCTCGTATCATTTGCACTTTGTCAAGTTCTTTCCAGCCTTATGTCTGTTTCAATAAAGACCTTTCTCTCTCTCTCTCTCTCTCTCTCTCTCTCTCTCTCTCTCTCTCTCTCTCTCTCTCTCTCTCTCTCTCTCTCTCTCTCTCTCTCTCTCTCTCTCTCTCTCTCTCCAAGTTTATAAACACGTAATTATTTTATACTTATTTTGGGGAAAACCGCCTTTCTTTATGTAGGGGACGGTGTAGCAGGGTGTATAATTGTGCTATCCAATGCTCTGTTCATACAAGGATTTGCGGTAGCGAGGTGGCGCCGCGCTTGCTTACACACTAGAAAAAGTGGTTTGTGTTCAGTTCCCAGCCGTGGCAGGGTGTAGTTTGCCAACCGGTATGGCCCGAAGTCGGTACAGCATCATTAACTGGACTTCAGATCATTTTCAGACATTTGGGGGAATTGTCTGGAAAGGAAAGGCAGCGAAGTCGAGACCTAGTCACGTCACCTCATCATGCCGTGACCTAGAATATGTAACGGTTCACATGTACCACCTCAAGGGGCGTGTCTGTCCTCTACCTTCTTGTAATATTTGTGGAAGGCAACTGGATTATATTCAACAGAAGCAGCAGTTAGCTGGATCTTGTTGACATCTTCATAGAGTTTGTTTTGTACCGGAGCCAGTCATGGTTCAAATTGCCATTTATGTTCTCTTTTGCCGCATATATTTAGATGTCATATTATTACTATCGCAGTGGTTGGAGACAAAGTATCTGCCGGTGTGTATCTACAGCCTTTGTGTGCCCTTCTTATTCACTGATGTTTAACTGCGGTATATTTTGTCTATATTCTTTGTACGCCATTTGTATTCCCTGAAGTTTAACTGCGGTATATTTTACCCATGTCCTTTGTGCACCATTAGTATGCACTGAAATGTAATTGTGATGTCGTTTGTCTAGGTCCTTAAGCGCCATTTCTGTACGCTAATATTTAACTACCATATCGTGTCTGCAGTCTTGACAATAATAATAAAAAATATTCACATAGTGACATAGCCTACCCAGAGCAGCTTGTGTTTTGAGAAATGCCGACAGTTGTCTGTTTATTCGCCCAAGAATATCAGATGTTTGGCATAGCCGAGAACCCCGGTTACAAATCAGCGAATACAAGTGACACTAAGGGAGTATCCACAAAGAACGACGCTGTGCTCCACCAGGAGCAAATGGTGAAACAGTTAACAGGTAACTAGTATGTTGTCTTTGAAGGTTGACCTTTTAAACCCAGCGGATAAAGCAGCCGCTTTCGGAGAATCCAGCGACAACGTGGCAAAAGTTAGTTGAGTTTTTGCCAGGTATGTACGGAATGCCGCCGGAAATGAACACATGTCAGTCGCTGTGAATCTTTCAGGCTAACCCGGAGACTTTCATGTATTGGTATTGATGAGCTTTCATAGGTACAAAATACAAGGTGTACGGCTGCTTTTGGGCGCACGGGTTATGCGTCAATGAAAGCCCATCCTTTCAGTGAGGCGGTGTTGTTATTTAGAAGTGACAGGTTCGAATGGTTGAACATCAAGAATACAATTCAATCTACCGCAGAAGAATGTCTCGGTGTGTCAACCACGCATAGAAAGAACAGATGGTTCAATCAAAAATGTGAAGAAGCAGTCACTAGGAAGAAGAATGCCAGACATGTATGGTTAAATGACATCAGTAACATCCAAAAGGAAGAGCATTATAGAAATGAATGTAAAGAGGCTACAAAAATAGTCAGACAGCAGAAGCGAGAATATATGAGTAATATAATCAAAGATATGGAAACTAATCACCAGAAAAATGAATCCAGAAAATTTTTTAAAGTACTGAAGTCAATGAAACGAGGGCACCAACAAAACACATATGGTTTAAAAGACAAAAATGGGAATATGATAAATACCAATGAGGAAATGTGCAACACATGGAAAGAATATTTTATTGAATTACTAAATTGTGAAGCTCCAAGTAACATTTTCCCACAGGAAGAGGTTCTAACATGCGAACCACAAATTGAAGAACCTACATTTGAAGAAATCTATATGTAATCACACGACTTAAAAACAATAAGGCAACTGGGACTGATGGAATTGCTGCTGAATTTATAAAGGCAGGTGGCCATGCATTACATCTAAAGCTATACGAACTAATAATAAAAATCTGGAGGACAGAAGAATTACCCCATGACTGGAAAGAGTCATTATTGATACCTATCTTTAAGAAAGGAGACAAGTTCCAATGTGGAAATTATAGAGGAATATCACTACTGTCCACAAGCTATAAGATACTATCCGCAGTATTACTAAATAGACTAAAACCATATTCAGAAGACATATTAGGTGACTACCAGGCGGGTTTTAGACAAAACAGATCAACAATAGATCAGATATTTATCTTACGACAAATAGCCGAGAAACATTGGGAATATAAAAGAGATCTCCATAACATTTTTGTGGATTTTAAAAGGCTTATGATAGTGTCCATAGGAATAGTCTATGGAATGTTATGCAGGAATTTGGAATACCAAGGAAGTTAATTACATGACCAAACTATGCATGGAAGATACTTATTATATAGTAACATATAAAGGCAGGAAATCAGACCCCTTCCAAATAACATCTGGCTTGAAACAGGGTGATGCATTATCGCCGCTACTCTTCAATCTGGCTCTAGAGAAAGTTGTAAGGAAGGTAAGGAGGAATGTGATATTGGAGGAACATCCAAGCTGCTTGGTTATGCAGATGATATAGATATTATAGGGCAAAGTGAACAAAAGACATTAGAAATATTGACTCACTTAAAGGAAAAAGCCCAACAGATGGGGCTGGTTATCAACCAAGATAAGACAGAATATATGGTAATTTCAAGAGACGGAATGGCTAAAAACTCTGGGCACATACAAATAGATAATATGACCATTAAAAGAACGGAAACATACAAATACCTGGGTACAATCTTCAACTGCTCCAACATCATAAGGGAAGAAATACAAACTAGAATCAACTCTGGAAATAAGATATACTATGCACTACAACATCTACTAAAATCAAAGGCGCTATCTCGTAACACCAAAATCACAATATACAAAACACTGATCAGACCAGTTGTGCTGTATGGCTCTGAAACCTGGAGTACAACGAAAGGAGACGAAGCCTTGTTACAAACCTTTGAGAACAAAATTTTAAGACGCATCTTTGGACCCATTAGGGATACACAAAGTGGAGAGTGGAAAAGAAGAAGTAACAAAGACATTTATGATTTGTTTAAGTCCCCGCTAATCACTGGTATCATGAAGGCTAATAGACTACAATGGCTGGGGCATATAGAAAGAATGGAAGATAATAGGGAAACAAAACTCGCTTACACTCAGGAAATAAATGACCGTAGACCCCGAGGTAGACCAAGAAGGCGGTGGAGAGATAATATACATACAGACCTACAAGCACTTGGAATCAACGACTGGCAAGAGAAGGTCCACCAGAGAGACGAATGGAGACAGATTGTATTTGCAGCAAAGAACCTCAATGGCTCGGAATGCTGAAGAAGAAGAAGAAGAAGAGAAGAAGGTTCGAATCCCAGTGTACTCATAGCTTTAATTTTGTCTGTGGTCTAGGTTGCGCCGAGTATTCTTTCTACCCAAAGCTTCGCACAGAGCACAAACTTAGTTCCACAACGACTATCTAAGATACATTTCACTCGTGAACCAAATGACGGAGGGCAAGAACGAATCCATGACCTTTGTAGCGTAGGCAGGCGACTTGCCACTTCACCACGGACTTGCCTTTGTGACAGGGTGAGAACATACAAGAATCGAAAGGTGGGAAAAAGGGTGGGGGGGGGGGGGGAGTGGCGTTGTTATCAGCACATTGAAGGCAAAAGACTAATCGAATGCTTGATGATTAATTGCAGTGAACCATCAGCGTGAAGACACCACAAGCATGAACCAGGCATTAGTGCTTGCCGATCAAGAAAGATCAGGCTTATTTACCACTGTCATTTCGTGCCTGTCCGATCGTTTGTTTAGTCTGGCTGGAGTAGATCAGATCCTGTTATTCGTGTGTAGGTTAATCCCCACCATGTGTTTACTCCCTGTACTTGTTGATACAACGTAAACCAGATGTGGGCTGGCGTTCTCCCCGCCTGCCCTCGGCGCGGCTCAGTCACATTGTCCGCGACATACCTGTCTCTCGATTTATCGACCCTTATGGTTTCGTGTTTATTGTTCCTTGCTCGGCTTTCTAAATGCCGGCCTCATTTGTTTGTCTTGCTTCAGCCCTTGGTTTAGTTTGACAGCTGAAGGGGGTTTCGTCTTTGGTAGGCTTCGTTCTCTTTTTTCTCTGTCATTCTCCCGTGACCTCTCTCAGTTAGCATTGTGTTCACGGTTGAACAGTAATACCTGGAGAAATGTGAGAATTAAGGGATAATGTGCGGAGGAAGGCAGAACGGATGGGCGAAATATTAGATGCGCCTGCTTTCCCACATCTTAGCTATTGGAGTATAGATTTCATCTCTCTCTCTCTCTCTCTCTCTCTCTCTCTCTCTCTCTCTCTCTCTCTCTCTCTCTCTCTCTCTCTCTCTCTCTCTCTCTCTCTCTCTCTCTCTCCGAGCAGTCATTGTTCGCCATTTAACAAGATCACCAGCCTTTGATGAGATCTGTTTTGTAGTCTTAATTATTCTTAATTATTCTATGTGACCTAGACAGCCAGGCATGTATTTCTTTGTCCACGTGTACAACCTGCTTTGGCAAGCGCCACCCAACATTCAGTGCTAACAGAAAGCAGGTAGTACCGTCTACTGACATACTGTATGTAGCCCAGCCATTCATACCTGACTTATGTTGGTAAATAACGAAGGTGATAATCTCCATGAACATCCCTTTTTACATTCCTTGAGAACATTTGGGAAACTTTGTATTGACGAGAACATCATTGAAGAGGGGAGGTTAATCATACATGTTAACAGTAGTAGAAAATTGCAGTAGGTGTGATAGTAGTAATAGTTATAGTACTATGTGTAGTGATTGTTGTTGTAGCATTCGAAATGTCGTCGAAGTGCAGTAGCACAACAGCCACCACCACCACTACTACTACTACTACTACTACTACTACTACTACTACTACTACTACTACTACTACTACTACTACTACTACTACTAGCTGCTGCTGCTTCTGCTACTACAGCTACTAGTTGTAGCATCAGCAGTAGTTGTATTACATTGCCATAGTAGCAGTCGTCTTCATAGTAAAAGTAATTGTGGTGGTAATATAATTTGTAGTAGTAGTAATTGTAGTAGCAGTGGTGGTAGTAGTAGTGTTGGGTGAAGAAATAACACGGACAACCATAGTGAATGATAAACACTGTTGAAAAACACTAAAACAGTAAGGAGAGTCAAAACGGACAACAGCAGAAAATGACAAATATTAGGCCACGTCACGAGAAGGAGAATACACATTCTAAAGTTAAAACGCTTACAGAATTGATCAATAGTACTGGCGAATGAGAGTTGTGTGGAGGCATGATCGCCCACGGCATGCTTGCATACTATTAGTAATTGCTTCGCAAATTTCAGTAGTGTTGCGTTTAACACGTGGAATAGGGGGTCGTTTGCCGCCCCCGTTTTTAGCACACTTATGTTAGATATATCTCTGATGTTGTCATTGTACCCGTCAGGCTTCGTTGATAAAAGGAACGAAAGGAGGTCTTGTCGATTCGGGATGTGTGACTTGATAATTAAGTACTGGTTGGTTGGGTGGTTGTCAGATTACCCTTATAGCGCATAGCTCCGATCCATCCCCTCCTGATATCTCCCTCAGCGTTTTGTGGTTTGAGTAGCCCAGAGTTCTGTTTTGGTTGTCTATTCTTCTTTGTTAGTCTATGGCACACCCTTGGGCAAGCGCCCCTCCCCCTGCAATCAGGTTTACATGAAGCCATGGAAGCAGGTGGTGGATGGGTGTGAGAGCAGCCAACAGAATGTTGTTGGTTATGGTCTGCACTCTGCGGCGATAGGCAGATGATCTCAGTAGAGACAATGGCTATGGCCACCGGCTAATACAGTCACTGCCCGGGTGATGATGCGGGACATATTGCTTATAACCAGTCCGGAAGGTGGTTATTGTAGCGAGGTTCTGCAAATGACATGCTACTGAATGAATGAATGAATGAATTATGTGTTTCTCTGCATAGCGCTCATGTCTGGCTCCCCCCTTTCACCGTGCTGTTCTTGCAGCCTAGTCAAGGTTGCAGAATCGATGTCGTCCCTTGTGATTCGTGTTATCGCCTCACCTCTCTGACGGCATTCAGTGTATCACTCCGGTCCATTGCTCGTCCGGCTCCCACAGTAGCCCGGCCCCCGAGTCTATTAGCTTGCTTATTGTCACTTACATACGCGTATCCTGTCACAAAAATAGACCTATATTATATCAGGTCAGACCTTAGGTCCTGATGAGGTGAGCAGCTGGCTTATTCCAGTCATGATCGTGAGATCTTTTGTCTGTGTTGATCGTCTACCGCCACGTGTAACTCTCTCTTGCAGTTTCGTAGCGTGCAGAAGTGGTATCATCTTCGGTACGCTTGAGAACAGCGGAGGTCGAGTTCGGGCCTTCCTTCATTAGTCTGTCGATATTGCTTCAGGTGGAAGCGAGGCCTTGGTTAACTTAAACCCTGGGCGAGCTTCATCAGCGATCTCTGTTAGCGGTGGTTACACAGCACGAGGCCAACATGGCCGAATGGACTAGAGCGTTCGTTGTTAAACATTCGATGTGCTGGTGCCGAGGTAGTGGTTTCAAGCCCTACACTTGTAAGTTGGACTATAATGTTGGCTTCTCGTCCTTGGCTTGGATTAGTAAATCACAAGTACCTCTTAATTAAGGGTGTGGTCGCCTGATAGCGTGGGACACTGGTAATAGGGAAGGTTGATTCACACTCACAATTCAGGCCAGTGCACTAGAAGTAGTAGCACGTGTATGGACTACGCTTGATTTCAGAGCAAGCGAAGGCCTAATAATAATAATAATAATAATAATAATAATAATTCAATAACAGATACTATCATGGGATGTGAAGAGATAGGTCTTCAGGTTTACTAGCCATTGCGGGGTGGGTTGTTGCTTATTCGACTTACTCGTCTGGTTTTAGTTGAAAAAATGTCCACCCAGACAACCTCCTCCTAAAAGGTTAGTTGCATATCCTTATGGGGAAGTCTTCTACACCAGTCTTTAGACCGGCTAACCCGGCCATGATGTTGTACGGGGAAACGTGCACACCATGCTAGCACATGTCACAATGCTATTGGGAACTGAAAGCATGTTTCATCCAGTCGAACTGCCTGGACTTAACATCAATGGAAGAATCTTAAACAATCTTAGGTATGCTGACGCTATACCGTGTCATTAGCAGGGGGGGGGGGGGAGAGTACGGGGTGTCAGGCATTGGTAGCACCTTTGGTAAGGATGACTCTCATGTCCTTTTCAGGACCCATCCCCCACTGGTCCAAGCCTGGCACCCAGCTCGTGTCTGTGGCTCCTAGTAGCTGTCAGCATGCGACAGCGGCCACCCCCCGGGCAACAGCTGTGAGAGGCTGGCTAAACCAGCATGTGAAGACAGGATTCAGCAGACTGCGCGGAAGAAATCATTCCTGATTCAACGGGCAAGACGGCGTTTACCTGCAAAGCGTTGTGGGACGTAATGAGCACGGCAAGGCACGTAGAGCGCCCTGGTCATCCACTGCACCTGTATTCGTCTCCAGTCGTCTCGACTTGTCTTGCCACTGGACTCAGATGGACTCAGGCGAGAGAGTGAGGTCGACGAATTGCGCAACTCTTCCTCACTTTAATCCAAGTCATCGCGCAAGTCATTCTTCATCCAACGTCACATATCACCTTCAAGCGATGGGCGAGCAGCGAAGCGGCAGGCGTGGGTACGCTGGCAGCCTTAGTCGCAGACCTGCACACAGGCGGCTCAGGCCATATGGTCGTCTTCTACTGACCGGAGCAGCAGTGGGATTCGGCAGCTCCCTGAGCGACTGAGCAGCCCTCTATAGGAACACACTGCTCACCTCCATAGCACGAGGAAGGGGCTAGAAAAGGTGCCCTAAACATTGTCTGCTTCATCACTACCTAATCAGCTAGCCGCGGTTGGTGGGTACCCTAACTGCGGTCGACATACAAAGAAAGATAAAACAAGCAAAGCTAAAAGAGTAAACCATATTCCCTTAACAATTGGAACTTGGAATGTACGCACCCTACTTGACAGAGACAGCGCGTCGGGTCCAGAGAGACGAACAGCACTGATTGGGAGAGAGCTGGGCAGGTACAACATCGACATTGCAGCCTTGAGCGAGACACGACTTGCAGAAGAAGGCCAAATGTGTGAAATAGGTGCCGGCTACATATTTTTCTGGAGTGGAAGGAAAAGCCAGGAAAGACGCCAATCCGGTGTGGGATGTGCCATTAAGTCGGCCCTGGTCGGCAAATTAGCTGGATTTCCAAAGGCTATAAACGACAGGCTCATGACCATGAAGTTGCCCCTGCTGAATGGAAGGAAGCATGCAACCATTGTGAGTGTCTACGCACCAACTATGACCAACGAAGATGATGTCAAGAACAAGTTCTATGAGGATCTGCACAATGTATTAACATCTGTTCCCAAAGGAGACAAACTTATACTCCTTGGGGATTTCAATGCCAGAGTAGGCATGGACACCACCTCTTAAAGTGGCATTATTGGAAAGCATGGAGTCGGAAATTGTAACAGCAATGGACTCCGCCTCCTTCAGACATGTGCCGAACATGATCTCCTGATTACGAACACAATTTTCCGTCTCCCCATGAGAAATAGGACATCGTGGATGCACCCTCGCTCGAAACATTGGCACCTCATTGACTATGTCATCGTCAGGAGGGGTGACAGACAAGACGTTCGAGTGACAAAATCCATGTGTGGTGCCGAATGTTGGACAGACCATCGTCTCATTGTCTCGAAAATAAACATCCACATCAGGCCACCACGGCGTCCTCAAGGGGCGAAAATGCAAAAAAAGCTAAATGTCACCCGCCTAAACAGCAAGAAAATACAGCAGTCGTTTGAAAATATGCTGGAAGACCGCCTCAAGCCCAATGCTGCAGCTAAACAGGATACAGAAACAGAATGGAGAGCACTAAAGGACATAATTTACAACACTGCTATGGAAATCCTGGGTCCAGCCCCCCGAAAGCATAAAGACTGGTTTGATGAAAATTCCGAAGACATCAACCAATTGCTGGCTGAGAAACATCTTCTCCTCAAGGCACATTTGAATGACCCAAAGTCAACATACAAAAAAAGATGCTTTCAAGAACATTCAGAGAGTAGTGCAGCAGAAACTTCGGCACATGCGGGACTCCTGGCTGAGCAGCAAAGCTGATGAAATTCAGGGCTTTGCTGACAGACATGATATGAAAAACTTCTACGACTCACTGAAAGCGGTCTATGGTCCTACATCACCAGACATAGTTCCCCTCCTCAGTGCAGATGGGGGAACATTGGTCACCGATAAGAAAGAAATCCTTCAACACTGGGCAGAGCATTTCAGCAAAATCTTAAATGCAACTTCCTTCTTTGATGATGAAACCATCAACTGCCTTCCTCAAGTTCCCACCAATGAGACACTTAGATGACCTGCCAACCATAGTGGAAGTAAGCAAAGCCATCCAGCAACTCTCCAGCGGCAAGGCACCTGGTCCTGACTCCATCCCAGCAGAGATATACATATCAGGTGGGCCGGTCCTAACAGAGCAGCTTCACCAAGTCTTCACAAACATATGGATGAACGAGACCATGCCACAAGATTTCAAGGACGCGTCAATAGTCCACCTTTGCAAACGTAAAGGAAACCGCCAATCCTGTGACAACCACCGAGGCATCTCCTTGCTTTCAATTGCAGGGAAGATACTCGCCAGAATTCCTCTCAATCGCCTCACAGCCCATCTCGATCAAGGTCTTCTTCCTGAGAGTCAATGTGGCTTCAGAAAAGAACGTGGAACTGTTGACATGATTTTCGCTGCAAGGCAGCTGCAAGAGAAATGTCAGGAACAGAACTGCGAAATGTTCTCCACTTTCATTGACCTTACCAAGGCTTTTGATACAGTCAGCAGAGAAGGACTGTGGAAAATTATGGCAAAATATGGCTGTCCACGAAAGTTTGTCCAAATAGTGCGGCTATTTCATGACGGCATGCAGGCAAGAGTACAGGAAAATGGTGAACTGTCTGAACCCTTTCCTGTCACCAATGGAGTGAAGCAAGGATGTGTCCTGGCACCAACACTGTTCAGCCTCATGTTTTCAGCCATGTTGATGAATGCCTTCGAGAATGACGACATTGGAATAGACATCAACTACCGTATGGATGGAAAGTTATTCAATCTCAGAACGCTGAAAGCTAAAACCAAAATTAACAGCGACACCGTCAGAGAGCTCCTGTTTGCTGATGATTGCGCTCTATACGCCAACTCAGAAGCGGACATGCAACATAACGTTTCAGCTTTCTCACATGCCTGTGCCAACTTTGGGCTCAATATCAACTTGGAGAAGACTGTAGTTATGTACCAGCCAGCTCCAGGGAGTAATCACACTGTGCCGAATATCAAAGTGAATGATCATAGACTAAGTGTTGTGGACACATTCACTTATCTTGGCAGCACCGTGTCACAAGCTGCCACAATCGATGACGAAGTGAATGCAAGAATCTCCAAGGCCAGTGAGGCCTTTGGCAGACTGTACAAGAATGTATGGGACAGAACTGGAATCCTTCCCTTGAGGGCCGACCAGGATGCCTTTGGCTGTTCTATATGGGCCAGCTGGGATGGGAGATAACACCACAACAGTGAGAGTCTAACGTCCTAAGAAACCCCGGGAAGGTTAACCTGGTCAACAAATGCCCGCAGAAGTCGGGTGTGTCGGCCTAACGGCGCAAGAACGCAGCTCTGCTGTAAACAGGCACAACGCAATCACGTCCGGAAAAAAAACTCGGATGAACGAAGAAGAAGAACTGGAATAAGCCTGCAAACAAAGCTAAAAGTCTAAAAAGCAGTTCTATTATCCACACTGCTATATGCTTGTGAAACCTGGACTGTTTATCAGCGACACGCTAGAAAATTAAACCACTTCCACACAGTCTGCCTAAGGAAGCTACTGAAGATTAAATGGCAAGACAAGATTCCAGACACTGAAGTCCTAGAAAGGGCATCCATGCCCAGTATCCACACTATACTGATGAAGAATCAGATTCGTTGGGCTGGTCACTTGACTCGCATGCCAGATCACAGGCTCCCTAAACGAATTTTTTTACAGCGAACTGCGTTGTGGCAAACTCTCCCAAGGTGGCCAGAGGAAACGTTTTAAAGACACTCTGAAAATTTCACTGAATGCTTTTGGAATTCATCATGACACCTGGGAGGCTGCAGCCAGAGACCGAAATTCGTGGCGTGCATCATTACGCAAAGGTGCAGTCATATGTGAGGCAACCAGGACTGCAAGAGCTGTGAAGAAAAGGCAGGACAGAAAAACCACTACAGGAAATCTTCCTCCAGAGACGTCAAGCATTCTTTGCCCACATTGTCAAAGAACATTTCGAGCCAAAATAGGCCTTATCAGCCATCTTAGATCCCACGGCTCTACACCTTCAACCCCACTGGATGAAATGAATGGTCATCATCATTCTTGATGGACAAACAACAACAACAACATTAGCAGACACCGAGCAAGAGTTACAAAATCTTTTGGAACAAATAAACAGGTATAATGCAGAATGTGGCTTCGATATTAACGTAAACAACAACAACAACAACAACAAAACAGCTGATAATTAGCAGTGAAAAATTGAGATCGTTAATGAACAGGGAGATATTAGAACAAGTAACAAGTTTCTCCTCTCTTGGACAGTGTATTCACGTATTATGGCAGACGTGAAACGTAAATTTAAAAAAGAATATGAATGGCCAAAAATTATTTCAACATCATGAAATCAATATTAACATCTAGAGAGATTAATCTTTTTTTTTTTTTTGCATATCCTTTACAGGACATCGCTGTCAACAGCAGCATCTTTCAGCTGTCTGTTGATTTCTTGGCAAGATTACGCTCAGTAGTTTGCCATTGCTTTCTGAGCGGCCGGCTCAGTATCCCGCAAGTCACCAGCGGGGGTCGAACCGCTCCCAGTTCTCTCCCGCTACGAGACTCTGCGTGATACACGGGATTACGGAGAAAGTGTTGTAACCCCTCAGCCAGAGAGACCGGCAGAGAGATTAATAACGCATTAAAAAATGAGAATTGTCAGATGTTATGTATGTTCGGCTCTACTATTAGTTGGTTAGTCTCTGTTCCAACTTAACGGCAAAGGGTCGCTCCATTGTGCGCCGTTCCTGTGCCAGTGAATATCACACAAAATGCTCCTCACTGTCGCATGTGACAAGTGAAACGGACAGGAGTCTCGACAAACCAAGAACCCGCACATGTATGCTGCAACACTTGTATATGGCTCTGAAGCCTGGACAATGAACAGACAGGTGTGGATAGGCAGAAGAATATGTTGTATTTCATGGAAACAAAAACAATGAAATACAGAGCTTCTAGACAAACTGGGAATGAAAAGAGAGTTGATGAAAGAAATAGAAAAAAGCAAGTGAACTATTTCGGACACGTTAAAAGACCATACTGGATGGTAATGTTGAAGGCAGGTGAGCAAGAAGTAGGCAATGATACAAGTTGGAAGATAACATCAAGAGATGGACGAACATCAATCTGACGGAGTGTACAGTTAGCGCCAGAGGCAGTGTTGGAGATCCATTGCGGCCAACCTTCATTGTGGAGACGGCACTTGATTGATTGATTGGGCAGAGCACTAACTATACGGTGAAGAACCTTCCACTAAAACTCTTCAGCTTATCAAACGGAATAATAGTTTTGCGTGGAGCTGCCAGCAATGACAGCAGTTTATCAGTTGCTCGGTATCAACAGACATTGTGTGCTGTTGACATTGGGTTCTCCACGACGATAGTTTAATGGTGTTCACAGCTCCGGCCTGGTTTATGCTCTAGGTGCCCGTGTCATAATCGGTTAGCTAAACCAATATCGTTGCCACGGTCGCCTAGCCGTCGTCTCCCAGCTCTTATTGCGGCAGTGTTCATTTGTGAATGCCGCCTTTGCCTGGTGGTTTCCTAGCAGCCGGTGTGGTGTGCCTGACCAGCCAGTGGGGAGTTGTACTGAACAGATTGAGGCACACGCGCTCCTGTCGTTTGGGTGAGTGAGGCTGACCACAAGTGCTGTCGATGGCGGGGGCCTTTGTGTTCTTATTGGCTAGTGTTCTTTATGATAAACTATTCGGCATTGTTACACGTGTTCTCTCTCTCTCTCTCTCTCTCTCTCTCTCTCTCTCTCTCTCTCTCTCTCTCTCTCTCTCTCTCTCTCTCTCTCTCTCTCTCTCTCTCTCTCTCTCTCTCTTACACACAGGAACAGAGCAACCGTTTCATAATTGTTGATACGTACCCAGTGACATAAATGTTATATTCTGGGTCTGAGATCGACCCAGCCTTATAAAATGAGTACCAGATAATTTTCATATGTCCCCAGTGACTGTAGGAAGGACGGGCGATGAAGGTGGGTGCAGGACTTAGGTGCTGGTTGTTCAACATAATGGTCTACTTTCACTTTATTTTGTAGGTTGCCTTTTAGAATATGTGAAAGACCTCACACTTCTACGGTGGTATCTATCGTACGAACTCCGTTGTTCACACATGCCCGCGCACGCACACACACGCACACACACAGACGAGTCCCCCTGTTATACGTTACATTCTCCCTCCCTCCTTGGTTTGTCCGTTTCGTGCGCTACAGGGTTCCAATCCCAGCATAGGACTGGGCTTTTTAAAAATTTTTTATTTTTATTTTGAGAACTATTGCTTTTGAACATCACATTTAGGGCTGTGATCCAATATGTAGAACTAGATAAAGCAATAAATAGGAAGTGTGCAAAATTTGTACGTTTAGAATCGCACAGCAGTTGAGAGTAGACCACATTGGCGCAGTCGTGGCAACATTGTTCCGATAGAAAGACCCGGCCGCTGTTGGTTGGAGCTTTGTATCGAATCTCTCCAGAGGCAGTGAACCAAAGGCATGCTGATGTAGAATACTGTGGTCTGTAAGATGCAGCACTTTTGGAACAGGGATGATTATGATGGTGAAGAAGAAGAAGAAGAAGAAGAAGAAGAAGAAGAAGAAGAAGAAGAAGAAGAAGAAGAAGAAGAAGAAGCAGTAACATCTGCTTGTCTAGAAACCCGTGTTCCATGGTTGGTCTGATAGGTATTCTTAACTCCTTGTCAATTAATCGCCTTGTGTCTGAAAGACATTGGTAAAGAAGGCAATGGGATTTGAAAAGATAGGTTAAATAAAGTAATGGACTCCAGTTCACGCCACGACGCGTGTCGGGGTATGTGATGCTAGCCTCACGTTTATACCATTGGACACTCGAGGGGTGGTGAGGTCAACATTACACCGGCCACCTGTACTGTCCAGGACATTTCATGGTAGTGATCGTTGGCATGGTCGACCAGGGAGGTCAAATCCATAAAAATAAATCTCACCCGAGACGCTGATTCGAACACATGATTAGCGACTCGGCGGGCAGGGGTACTAGCCACTGCCTCTTCCCGAACAGGGATAGAGCAGGGTAAAGTAACGACTGCATGAGAAAGAATGGGTTGAGTAATATCAGGCGCTACGTGGAATAATATAACAACTGCCACTGTCATTAGGATCAACAGCCCTCTCCAAAGCAGACACGTAAAGGCGAACCTTCCAAGTTAGGTGTCACTCAGAGGCGGCTGTTTGCTGCCATTGAGCGTGCCGGAAATTGAAATGATTAAATACGAATGGACGTTTGGAGAATTGAAATTGGGCGATTAAAGAAATCTCCCGCAGTGTTGGAGGAGACTCGGCGGAATAGTAGCGTGCGTAGCTCTGTAATTATGCTCCAGTATTGTGACATGTTGTTTCGCGTTTGAACAGAAAACGGCGGCGAATAATGACAAAACTCGCACGGCTATGAGGGAGATTCCCCGGAGAAAATAGCTATTAACAGAACAGACTACAACTACATATGATTATAGAAAACCCACTTGCGTAAAATAGGCGATTACGCCTGGAGCTGAAATGGTGTTTAACGGTAAAGGTAAAAGATGCTTGTATGTGTGTTTTCTCTCAACTGTGTAGTGTTAAGGCGGTAGTCAGTGTCCATAGCTCGCTATACGTTGCCCAGTACATTAGACGTCAAACTCGGTAACTATAGTTTTCAATATTTATGTTGGTTAGCGCGCCCTCTAGTCTCCACTTCCCTCTTCTCACTAGTATGGGCGCCAAACAATACTATGTGTGTTTATTTATGAACTGTCACATTTAGAATAGAACAATAGTTTAAAATGAATTAACACAATTGTTTAAGGTATCACAGGAAGAAGAATGTCTTTACGAGTTTACAACAGTTACGGTTGTAAACATCCGGAGAGGGGAAAGGGGGGGGGGGGGGGAAAGAACATTTGTCAATGTCTTTACAGATCGTAACAATATAGTAAATATAAATACATACTTTACAGGATGTTGCAGTCAACCTCAGCATTTGTTAGCTGTTCGTGATTCATAGGCAAGTTTACGTTCAGTAGTTTGCCATTGATTTCTGAACGACCGGCACCCATATGATTTTATTAAAAACCATCGTAAGGCGGTCTGCTACCAAATCGCCCACAGCCGTGGGTATGCGGATTACGATCTGCGTTCAGTATCGCCTTCGCCACGGAGCCGGTAAATAATATAAAAGCATTAAACACAAATCTGCGAATCTTCTTTTTCTTCTTCAGCGTCCCGAGCCATTGAGGTTCTTTGCTGCAGATACAATCCGTCTCCATTCGTCTCTCTGATTGACCTTCTTTTCCCAGTCGTTGAATCCAAGTGCTTGTAGGTCTGTATATATATTATCTCTCCACCGCTCTTCTTGGTCTACCTCGGGGTCTACGGTCATTTATTTCCTGAGTGTAAGCGAGTTTTGTTTCCCTATTGTCTTCCATTCTTTCTATATGCACCTACCATTGTAATCTATTAGCCTTCATGATACCAGTGATTAGCGGGGACTTAAACAGATCATAAATGTCTTTGTTACTTCTTCTTTTCCACTCTCCACTTTGTGTATCCCTAATGGGTCCAAAGATGCGTCTTAAAACTTTGTTCTCAAAGGTTTGTAACAAGGCTTCGTCTCCTTTCGTTGTACTCCAGGTTTCAGAGCCATACAGCACAACTGGTGTAATCAGTTTTGCGAATGCCCAAAAGTATTGACAGGTTGTAAGCAGTAGCACAGATCAAGTAGGAACAAGTTTGATAAGCCACTAGCTGTGGGTTTTTATTCTTTCCTTTTGCGTTGGCTGCCTTTGAACTTAAGCTGAGTCCATTCAAGAGCTACTACCTCTAGTGAACTGGACTGATTTTTGCGTTTGGGTGACTCTTTCCCTATAACCAGTGTCCCTCGCCATCAGGCAAACCCACTTCTTCTAAGGTACTTGGAATTTACATCCCCAAGTCAAGGACGAGAAGTAATTTCACCGAAACGTGTACATTGAAATGTGCATTAATTTATTCTCTCTGGATTTGGCTATACACACGCATAGCTAGCAGCTCAAAGCGACGGAACATTCCCCCGGCCTGCGTTCTGGATATCACCCATGGTTTATTGATGGGAGTTATCTGTTGATGTTAGAGATCCCACGCACAGGTGCTGTGGCAATCATGCGCATCATACGTTTAATAGCCTACCGCTCTTCAGTCAAAACTGTGTTAGTGTTAATTGCCCGAATCTATTTGCAGATCAGTGACAACATTGCCACCGAATGTGTTCACCTCTGGGGCGACACGATAAAGGATAGCACAGGAAGATTTGCTGTAGCTTTTCTACGTGATCCAGTTCCCAGGGATTTTCTGTCAACTACGAGGAGGCTTCACATTACAACCTTATGTGTGTGTGTGTGTGTGCGCGCTCGTGTGTGTGTGTGTGTGTGTGTGTGTGTGTGTGTGTGTGTGTGTGTGTGTGTGTGTGTGTGTGAATATATTCTGAAAAAGTAAAGAACAAATGTATCATTTTTCGATATTGTTATCACTGCGTCCAATGCTAGTCCTACATCGCCGATAAAGCGCTTGGATTCCTGCAGGAAAAAAAAATCTCTTGGTCGCGTGTGTAACCACTCATGCACCACCTGCTGTACATCTTCATCGGACCGAAAAGTTTTGAAACTTCTTACTTCATTCACTTGCTGGACTGACAGGCATGCATCACCATACTGGACTCGCATTCGCCGATGACTTTCTATAGGTTTCACCCCTTCACTGATTAAAAAACAACAAACAAACAAACGGATAACAGAACGCTGCTCCTCTTTGGTGCATGTCAAAAGTGGATTGGCCATCTTTAAACTGTCTTTATGACGTCATCGTGTTCGTCTGCACCGTGCTGTCACTTGCTTAATGCTCTTGACATCCAGGTTACAATACAATCGCCTGGTTATTGTAATTTCTATCACATTTTTATGGCTTTAGGTGAAGCGCCCTCGTATTTACGGTTAAGTCCGTACTTAACTAGCTCCGCACGGTTTGGGCTTGAGGTTGCTAGCGGGAAGAAAAGGCAGAGGTGAAAGGAGTTGGTCTTGTGTCTTATAGTGCCATGACCTAGTACATATGACTACCATGCTCTTATCACTTAACCTTTACCTCAGGAAGGGCGTAACGGACTGAACAAACACAGGCATAGACGTCAACTGTGTTTCACCACTCTGCATTTTTGGACAAAGAAAAGTGTTTTATTTTTCGTTGGCTCGCTTTGAACTCAAACGTAGTTCACGCTGAACTGATTTTTGCGTGTGGTCTAGCTTTCCCTATTACCATTGACCCTCGCCATCAGGTGAACCCACTTCGACTTTTGAGGTTCTTGTAATTTACATCCCCAAGTCAAGTACGATCAGATTTTAGTCCAACTGACCGGTGTAAGGGTTAAACCCGCCCTCGCCATCAGCACACCGGAAGTTTAAGACCAAGTGTTTGTATCCATCGGACACGCTGACTTGCAAACAAGGTGCTGAATGTGCGGTGTGGGGTTGTCGTCTGTACGGAGAGCTGTGACTTTCCACGAAATGAACACGAACATTCAAGCTGTGTGCAACTAAAGGAGAGCTAACAATGAGAGTGTATCACAAGGACTCACCTCAAGGCAGAAACATTAAATATGCACTTGGAAGAAGACGAAGAAGGTACACCCGTGATCTATCGCTTCACACATGGTAGTCTATGTCTTCATATATGTAAGTCAGTACCTCAGTATTATGCTTTTGTCTATTTACACTTCTAAGGTAATCTTTCCCCACCGTTAATTCCTTTCTTCGTGTTCGTAGGCCATTCTCTTCACAGCCCTAAGGTCCTATCTTTATACTTTAAGTTCATTTCTTCAGTCTTAAGTCTTCCCCATCTCATACTTCAGTCTGTCTTCACACCTGTAAGTTCATCTCTTCATGCCCCTAAGCCTATTCACACATATCAGTTCACACCCGTAGTCCCATCCCCTCACATCAATAGTCTCATCCCTTCACACCTGTAAGTACATCAGTTCACACCCGTATAAAATTATATACGTCAGTTACTTCTTCTTCTTCGTTCATCCGGAGTTTTTTTTCGGATGTGATTGCGTTGTGCCTGTTTACAGCAGAGCTGCGTTCTTGCGCCGTTAGGCCGACACATCCGACTTCTGCGGGCATTTGTTGACCGGGTTAACCTTCCCGGGGTGTCAGTTACTTCACCCACCCTTGTGTCTATCTCATCACACCCTATATGCCACATGCATCATAATTGGCCTATGGTTTGTACGTGTGTAAAATCACCACTATAGTTAATAATTAATACACGGCAATAACCAAGACAACTTCACATCGACTACATCGAATCTGCCGCACTCGCCGAGTTAACAGGGTTCCAGTTCATTGCTAAGTCAAAGTCAGTCTTGTGACGGCTATTATCGTAGCAGTGTAAAGTGTTGGGCCTTCCCAGCACAACCAGCTGGATTGGCCAATTTCCTCCCTAGCCTCTCTTCCAGCACAGAAAATTCCCAGAAAATTATGGAAATTATTCGGCGACCACTCTTCAGGGCTGTGTCGATCCCAAAGGTTTCAAGAATTCCTCCACTGTAGAAGATTGAACCCAGACAGGTCTTGGTAATAATAATCACATTAATCGCCATGATAGCCCGGCTGCCCAGTTTATAACTGAAAGTTAATTGGGTGGGGGGGGGGGGGGGAGAAATTATATTTCAGATAGGAAAAACAGTTGGTTTTCCCAGTGTGTTTATAAAATATAGACACGATTGCATTAGAAAGAGAATACGTTTAATGTTTATATATTCACACCTGTGATGTTTTAAATATTAAAGCGTAGACATGGTTGCATTAGAAATAGTGATATTAATGTTTAAATATTAACGTGTAGAAATGTTTGCACTAGAGGGATAATGCTTCCGATGTTAGTTTATTAACGTGTAGAAATTGTTGCACTAGAGGGATAATGCTTCCGATGTTAGTTTATTAACGTGTAGAAATGATTGCACTAGAAAGCGCCAGATTTGAATGTTTTGCTTCAGCTTCAAACGTTTAGCAAGGGCAATCCAGCTGAGAATATGTTTATCCGAACTGGTTATCGGTTCAAGTGACGTATGCTATATCTGTGGGTGTATGAGGGGAAGTCAATTAGTAAATCACAAATGGCTGTAGAAAAATAACTAACTATGATAACAACTTGAAACCAGTTTAGTTTTATACATACATTGTCCCTTTATTTCTCAACATAATTTCCACCAACATTGATGCACTTATCCCATCGTTTTATCAGTCCTCCCAAACCGGCTGCATAGAATTGCGTACTCTGTTTTTTAAACCACGTTGTTCACTTCATATTCAACGTCGGCGTCATTCGCGAAATGTTTCCCGTCAAGGTGGGTTTTCAGTGGACCAAAAAGGTGAAAATCGCTAGGGGCTAAGTCGGGGCTGTAAGGTGGATATTCCAGAACTTCCCACCTTAGTTGGTTGAATTTTCTCCTGAGTTAATCGAACCGTATGTGGTCTGGCATTGTCCTGAAGAAGCGACACTCCTCTAGTCAGCAATCCTGGACGTTTTCTTCGAATTGCACCATGAAGCATCGATAGAACTTCACATTACGATTCAGAATTCACACTGTCACCTTTCTTCTTGAAATTGGTTAAAAGCATTCTTCCACCCGCTGCACGGATGCGTCTGTTGCAATCTCAACATTACGACCGGATCGGATTTCATCAACAAATTTAGAGCGTCCTTGAGAAAACTTTGATACCCAGCTGTGCACCGTTTGTCAGCATAAACAGGAAACATTTCCTTATGAATGTCCTATGCAGGTAGTCCTTTTGTCCACAAAAAACGCACAATAGCACGTTGCTCTTTGGTTGTACACTCCGTAAGTACAGTCGCCATTTTGTTTATGCGCTGCGCATGCGCATGAGACACCTAGCGCCACCTGACTAACGGGAATATACAGTTCGATGTTGCTGTCACCTAATACCACCTGTAGAAAACACCAACTACATTACCTGCCATCCCACAGAACTGTGACTTACTTATTGACTCGCCCTCGTACTAGGCGATGACTGTATAGACTCACGTGGTCACACTCACTTATTCATTCACTTATACCTTTTCAGGATTTCACTCTACGTTACTCATGAACTAGTCTCACTGACATGCTCGCTAGTTCACTCACTCACTCACAGATTCACTAATTCAGTCTTATTTTAACATATAACGTACACTTCATTTGTTCACTCACTCACTCACTGGTGGGATGTTTGACCATCAAGAGTGATGACGACCATTATTTCATCCAGTGGGGTTAAAAGTTTGGAGCCGTGAGTGCTAAGATGGCTGGTAAGGCCTGTTTTGCCTCGAACTGTGGGCAAAGAATAATTGACGTTCTAGGAGGAATGATCTCCTGCAGTGGTTCTCTTCCCCCCCCCCCCCCACACACACACACACAGAGCTCTTGCTGTCCTGTTTGTTTCACACGTGACTACACCCTTGCGTAAAGATGTACGCCTCAAATTTCTGTCTTTTGTGGCAGTCTTTCAAGTGTCGTGACGAATTCCAAAAGCTTTTAGTGAGATCTTCAGTGTCTTTAAAGCGTTTCCTCTGGCCGCCTTGGGAGCGTTTACCACAACGCAACTCGCCGTAAAAAATTCGTTTAGGGAGCCTCTGATCTGGCATGCCAATCAAGTGACCAGCCCAGCGAATCTGATTCTTCATTAGTAGAGTGTGGATACAGGGCGTGGATGCTCTTTCTAAGACTTCAATGCCTGGGATGGATTTAGTAAGCTCGTTTGCTTACTGAAACACTGAAACCACTTTAAACACGCCACAAACACATGCCCCCCCCCTCTCTCTCTCTCTCTCTCTCTCTCTCTCTCTCTCTCTCTCTCTCTCTCTCTCTCTCTCTCTCTCACTTCATATGTTCAGTCACACACCTGTTTAATTAAGCCACAATATGCCACTCGTCACTCACGCATTCTTCAGATTCAACAATCTACACGTACTCACTCACAAGTTTCAGGGATTCACACTCACTCACCAGTTCATATCTAGTTTCTGACAACAGATAAACCGCGCTTGTGGACGCAGGGGAAAACCGAGTGAGCACGCGTGACTTGAGCCGATCCTGCCAGTTGTTATCTGTCATCGAATTCATATTGCTCATATCGCCGCATGTTTTTACTGTCCCCTTTCTGCTTTCAGATCGTTGCCAAGAAGAATGGATGCGTACAACCCAAGGTCCGAGCTGAAGAGGATATTAGTATCAAGGATACGAATTCTCAAGATAAGGACAATAATAAAACAAAGAAGAAGAAGATCAAGAAGGTAAGCTGTATGGAGATGTGTGCCTGTCTTCCTTGCTGCCTGTCAGTTTGTTTCTCTGGCCGTTTTTGTATCGACCCGAGATGCAATATCATGTATCTGTCTGTCTGTCTGCACGCGAGTCTTTCTGCATGTTTTATGTCTGTCAGTCTGTCTAACCCTGTTCGCCTCCAACTATCATGCAAGTATTTCTCCATCCATCCTTCTGCCTGTTTGTCCACCAGCCTTTCCGTCGGTGTTTCTTATTAGCTTCACAAATTGTTCTGTCTGTCTGTCTGTCTGTCTGTCTGTCTGTGAGTGATGCGTCTTATTTGCTTATCATCTTGTAGTATCCGTCTTGTTTGCCTGCGAATCAGACTTTTCGTCAGCTTTCATGTCTGTCTATCTATCAGCCCATTGGTCTAGCTGTCACATATCTGTTTGTTTATTGACTAACGTGGTCTTATATTGACCTATTGTGCCTCCCAAATATTTTATCTGTCAACATGTTCTCTTATATGTTGGTCCAATTACCTCTAATCAGCTTGCCTGTTCGTCTATATCTGTTTATTTGATTCACTAATTAGAAGAGTAATTGCCAGAATCCCTACAGTACAAACAAGAAAGCCTGTTGGAATAAAGAATGCCACGTCTCGACAATACAGGATAATCCATTATCATGACATGAGAATATGCCAACAATATAAATCAATATCAACGGACAGCGGGTGCTTGAGACACGTGATGTCGATGGCAGTCGGCAACAACATTCTGAGGCTGGTAATCTGAGGTTGACACAAATGCCCAGCTGTAATCCATAATCGACGAATACGGCCGCCAGTGTTCAGCCTCTTATCCTGTTTGACCTATCCCCGTTGACTGGGTTGCTATTGATAGCGGGGCTGCATTACAAAATAACTATGAAGGAGGTTCAGAAAATAATGCACCACATCGTTTTTCTCAGGAGCTGTTTATTCAAAAAGCATGCAATTTATAAACAGTATACATGGATATGTCATGTAAACATTGGTATTATTCAACACAATCACCATCAACCTGTATGGTTTTATGCCAGCGCGAAACAAGTGCATGTATTACTTGCGGTACCAGATTTTGTCTTGATCACATGGCAATCAATTTCTTTGCTGCACGAATCATTCCATTATCTTCACACCTTGTCCCACGGAGTGCATCTTTAAGTGGACCAAATAGATGAAAATCAGAGGATGCTAAATCGGGACTATAGGGTGGATGGAGTAGTACAGTCCAACCCAATTTGGTGATTGCTTCCCGTGTTGTCAGACTTGTGTAAGGGGGCGCATGACGTGAAGGAAAAGCAGGTCTGCTGGATTCTTGTGCCGGCAACTCTGCAAAAACTTAGGTATTTTTTCTTTTTCAATGTCTTAATGTGAGCTTGCGAATTGATTGTCTCTCCTCTTAACATAATACCCACAAGAATCAAACCCTCAGTGTCCCAAAAGACCGTGATATGACCTTTCCAGCTGAAGGAGTTGTCATTGTTATTGCGGATGATGCCACTCCATTGACCGTCTTTTTGTCTGTTTCAAAATGATGAGCCCAGGTTTCGTCACTCGTTGCAGGCCAAAAAGTTCACTCCGTCATCATTGAAACGCTCCAACAATTCAGCAGAAATTGCTTTCCTTTGCAGTCGGTGGTCATTTGTGAGACTCAAAGAACCAATTTTGTGCAAATGTTACAAAATCCGAGAGTGTTTTATAAAGTGCATATACACTATAATTGTTGACTGACAGTTGTAAGGCCAATTGTTGAGTAGTGATTCACCTATCAATAAGAATAATGCCCTCAGCGCCTTTCAACGTGTCTGCGTTGGTGGCTGTGGCAGGGCGTTCGCAGCGCGTATCTCCACTTCCTGATTCTTTGATTCTCCGAACTCAGCGACTGACTGTACTCTTGTCGACTGCAATACTCCCATACACACCACATAGACGCTTGTGAATGTTCACATAGACCACACATCCACGGTGAGGTTTTGTACAACATAATGGAGCCTAGAATATCGATGGTTACAATGTATAACAATGTAGTTGATAGAACGCCTAGCTTTCTTACGCCTGTCCAACAGCTAGAAAAACCCTCCGTATATTGCCTAAAAGGGTTGGCCGAATGACCACTGTAGACAGACAAAAACAAGAATATACTGTTTGTGATTCAGGTTTACATTTAAAAGCTCACCTATGCACTAGAGTTCGTGCGCCGTGTTGAAATTCTCGTTTTTGTGATCTGTGGAAGCATTTCTATCCTTTTTCAGACCAAAGTAAAAAAAAAAAAAACGTGGACGCGGTTGATGTAACAATTGGCTGGGGCGGACAGAAAGAGTTAACAGCGCGTTAAAATCAAAGTAAAAACGTGGACAGTTAATGGGGCAGACAGAATGAGTTAACAGCACGTTACCAGAACGTCGGCTTTCAAATATTGGATTTAGAAACACGAAATGTGTAATCTTCAGCTCTTACAGACACTTGTGTAATGGTTGAAAAGCGTGCCATGTCGAGTGTCCGTACAGCAAGGGTTAAACACCAAAACACCCCCGGCCGATGTGTTCCACGGAACTCCTCTCAGCGGTTAAGCCCGCTATTTGTTTAGCCATTAACCCCCCTGGTGATTATCTCCCCCAAGCCCGCAGGCACAGTTTGGCATTGAATGTTTCATTTCATCGTTCCCCATCTCCCAAGTTGTCCTGTTTCTGATTTTTCTTTTGTGTTCAGTTTGCGCATCTGATTCTCCCGTAGTTGTAACACTGAGCAAAAATACAACCAGCCTGCAGCTTTCTTGGGATCGTCAACTGGTAATTGTTAACAGTTAGTTAATCAATGTAAGGTCTTACGTCGCCACGGCCTCCCCTACCCCCTTCTGCGGGGCTGATCTCCTGTAAGTCCTTCCCTCCGCTTGGCGCGTGCATAATTGCCGTCATTATTGTCGCGGCGGCTGTAACCCGGCCTATCATTCTGTTGCCTCTTTGTAGATAATTAACGTTTTAAACGAATAATTAAAACTTCCAGTGTATAAAAACTGGTGCTGTGAAGCCGGGTGATAATACAAAGCTGCATTTCCAACTCGGTTTATTTTTTTCACAGCCGTGTCGTGTAAAGATTCAACAAACTAGGAAAAACGCGTTCGTAATTGTTGTTCACTTATGTAGCTAAAGGGGGCCGCGGTAGTGCAGTCAGTGGCTAGCACACTTGCCTGGCTGGATTCGAGGGCATATGTTCGAATCCAGTCAACGTGTGGATATTTAAATATTGACCTGGCTCTCAGATCAGTCCGGGATAAAAATGGATCCCTGGGAATATTTTGGGGAATAAAGGCGGTTGGTATGACATTTAGCACATCACTTAACACATGTTGTGTGCCCTTTGAAGAGTGTTGCGATCAAGCCCTGGTTGATTTTCTAGGCCAGTGGTTCTCAACCGGTGGGGAATTTTAAGGTTTCCATGGGAAGGTTAGTCGCCCCAACGTCCTGTGATTTTCGTAATTGTGCTCAGTAAAGCTGCATTACTTTGGGTTATTGTATATTGTTTACATGTCCAACTAAATGCCGGTGTTGGTGTTGAACGCCCCACCTCGCCACCGACGCTGATCACACGACAGTTGGGTCTATCCAAACATCGGACTAGCACCATGTCCCCAGTGCAGCTCAAGGGGCCTTTTACTTTATATTTCTTTCTTTCTTTCTTTCTTTCTTTCTTTCTTTCTTTCTTTCTTTCTTTCTTTCTTTCTTTCTTTCTTTCTTTCTATCCCACACACATGTTTCAGGTTAACAACTCACAAGTGAAAAGCTTATTTCTTCTGACCTACCTAGTTTTTGTCATAACCTCAGCCTGGTAAAATGTCTCCAACATTTGTTCTGGGAAGGGAACTCGACAAGAACACAAGTTCTTCTGCACCATATAAAGTTGATCAGTCTTCTTCCTCGCCAGTCCAGGGCTAAAGTCTTAGTGCCCTTATGGAATCTCGTCGATTCGGGGTTTACCTTCTAGCTCGACTAAAGTGTGTAGAAGGGGTGATGACGTCTCGCTGTGGAGTGCCTGGAAACGAGAGAGCTGACCAGTTAGCTAAGGAAAGTGCTACATATGAGCACCCTGATGTGCAAGTCACTTACCACCAAAAGAAAACAATCATCACATCAATCAGAAAGCCACCAACACTAGGACAAGACGATTAACATTATATGAATAGAGCAGAACAAATCATTCTGCGCCTCAGAAGAGGTACACTAGATCACGCTACTACATGTATACAAAATTTAAGATTGGCAAACCAGCCATGTTTACATTTGGATTAATACCGCAGACAGCAGATCACATACCCCTAAAACTGTCCCGAATACTACATATCTAAACAAACCTTCTGGCCTAGAGAAACAACTGTAGGAAATAAACTATATGTACCCCAGAGTTAACTGAAAATTTAAAAAAAACAGCGACATTCATACAAGAGACAATAATGCAGATAATCAATTTCAAGCGAACGAAAGAAGAAGAAGAACAAGTTGAAGAAGAAGAAGGAGGAGGAGGAGGAGGAGGAGAAGACGAAAAGGAAGAAGACGAAAAGGAAGAAGAAGAAGAAGAAGAAGAAGAAGAAGAAGAAGAAGAAGAAGAAGAAGAAGAAGAAGAAAAAAAGAAGATGAAGAGACCATGGTCCAATCCTCTCTTCCTTAGCCAGGCTAGTATCTGGAGACATTCCTGTATTGATCCTGTATTTATCGAATTTGGTACCCATTCCCTTATATCATATGTACAAGAGATTTGTTCGGCGAGCAAAGATTTGGCGATGAATAAAACTGTGCCTCCCACCTCATATTGCCGTGTCTGATATATACAAAGTCATCGCTACGCTGATGTCGGCGTTACTGTTACCTGTAATTGCAGTTTGGGACACATTTTATATACTCCTGTTCACCAGCCTGGTTGATTACAGAAGGCAGTCACTCGAATCATCGATCGCCAGCACTGCCTCCTAATTTGTGTATCGATCGTGCCATTGCCTTATCTCGCCACATCTTGTTCTCGGTTTCGTAGGGAAGGAATGAGGCACGCGGATGAGATAGCTAGTATATGTTCACACACATGCCATGGCCTCTTCTCTGTTCTCCTAGTAATCTCTTGTTCCTTTCTTCCATTCCACGCCTTTCTATTAGGGACGTTCATTTGAAACCCGTTCCAATGGCTTTATTACAAAAGCATGAAAGAAGCATTAACAGTTGTGGTAAAATTAAACAAAGCATTCATTTTGAATGAATTATGCACCATGGGTTGATCAGAAGAAGTCGCCGTAGGCATTCAGGCAAGCATCCCATTGCTTAGGTAGGCGGCGAATGCCGTCCGCAAAAAGGGTTTGTGGTTGCTCACTGAACCAAGTGTCTACCGCGTTCATTACGTCTACATCTGAGTGAAATCGGTGCCCCCTGAGAGCTTTTGTTTAGAGGTCTGAACAAATGAAAATCACATAGTGACTCAACAGGACTATAGGCTGGATGTTGCAGAATTTCCCACTTCTTCCTTGCTAATGCTTCCTGCACAATCTTTGCGACATGCGGACGAGCATTATCGTGCAACAAATCACACCGCAAGAAAGCATGCCGGGTCGTATATTCTTGGTAACTTTTTGCAGCTTGTCTAGTGTTTGCAAGTAGTGGGTACAGTTGATGTTGACACCAGGTACTTTAAAGTCGGCAAAAAATAGCCTTTCATAATCAAAAAATGCGCCCAGCATAACCTTACCAGCGGAAACCTGTAACTTGGATTTTTTGGCTTGTGGTGATACAGCATGCTTCCACTACATGCTGTCTCTTTTGCTGCTCGGCTCAAAGTGGTGACACCATGATTCATCGCCTGCCACTATGCGGAAGAGAAATGAACACCCTCCACTCTGTAAAGCAGCAAGTGGTTCAAACACCATCTCTTGCGTTCCTCTTTTTGGTGGCCGGTTATAATCCGTGGTACCCACTGTGAACACACCTTCTTATTTTCTTACGAACGGCCTTTTTGAATTGTTCCAATTGACACATCAGATTCTTTCGCTAGCGAACATATGCTTCGACAATGGTTCATATGTACTGCTGCATCAAATTTGGCGATGTTTTTTTTCTGTTGCAACAATATGCGCTTGACCCAGCCGTGGAAGATCTGTCGTGAACTGACGTCCTTTTCGAAACATTCGTGCCCAGTCTGTCATTGTTGTCTTCGACACACATGTTTTACCGTACGCTACCTGCATTCTTCGATGAATGTCCATTGGTTGACATCCTTCAAATGAAAGAAACTGAATCACCGCTCTCTGAGCTTTTTGGACGGATTTGGGATCAACCCGGCAATTTTCTCAATAGTCAGAAACAGAACCTATGCATCATGGGACGATAAACACGTGCAATTTTATTCATTGGTCAGTACTTATCACATGACTATGACATGATCATGTTCAACGTACGCAATTACGCGCGGTGCGGCACGAACAGATTTCAGATGAACGCCCGTTATATTAAATTGATCAATCTGGGCGCTAGGTTGGAGTTGGTTGACAGTGGCAGGCCCAAAACCGGTGTGGCCTACAGAAGCCTAATTCCAGTTAGTTTGTATGTACCATTCTGAATTATGATTATATTCCAGAATGCCTCTTGGCTGTTGTGAAGTTCAAGAACCGGTTATGTACATCCCGCAATTCTGTAAGCTTCGAAAACGGGGTGGGGGAGGAGGATGTAGAGCTTTGTAACAATCCACGAAAATTTGCACCGGGTTTCGAAAAAGACCACTATACCAGCCTGACTAAGACATATGCATGATGCTCTTTCATTGTACACGAGTATCCCCATAAGATCTAGTCTTCTCCCATAGATCACATTTGGATCTCAACCGTCTCCCATATATCACACATAGATCTCAGTCTTCTCCCAAAGATCAGGCACAGATCTCAGTCTTCTCCCAAAGATCAGGCATAGATCTCAGCCTTCTCCCAAAGATCACACATAAATCTAAGCCTTCTCCCATAAGATCTCCTAGTCTTCTCCCATAGATCACATTTGGATCTCAACCGTCTCCCATATATCACACATAGATCTCAGTTTTCCACCAATGAGCACACATAGATCTCAGTCTTCTCCCATAGATCACACATAGATCTCAGCCTTCTCCCATATCACACATATAGATCTCAGATCTTGCCTATATATCACACATAGATCTCACCCTTCTCCCATAGATCACACATAGATCTCAGCCATCTATCATAGATCACACATAGATCGCGGTTTTACCCAAAAGGTCACACATAGATCTCAGTCTTCTCCCATATATCACACATGTATCTCAAGTCTTCCATAGATCGATCGATCGATCACACATGGAGAATAGTGCACGAACTCCGTATTACAACCACGCTCCAGAAGTTTATATATCAGTATCACACATGCTATAAACATCTTTTTGTTGGGTGGGTTGTTTCGCCGGACTCTCCTTCGGGAGACCAGGGTTCGATCCCTCGGTAAGGTGTGGGATTTTTTCTGTCGGATGCAAAAAGAACATCCTAACCTGCGCAGTTCACGGAGACTGCACTAGCCAGGCGGCCTTAATTCCTCAGGCTCAAAGACCCCTCTGCCATACGCCGCAAGGTACTATATTGGCAGTAAATGACAGTTAAATGACAGTGACAGTCGTGGGTATAATTAATCTAGTAATTGTGCAGAATCATCGTTGAAATAAATCACGGAGGGCAAGGTATGTGTGGTTGGAGGGCAGTTCTAGAAAGCTGAAAGAGGGCAATGAATTATTGAGTGTGCTCAAGAAAACCTGTGAAGAGCACGAGCAGTGAGCGCCGTGTTATTTTAGTAACGATGCTACTGTATCAGTCAGTGTCTGTTTAGTTATGTTACGATTCTCTGCCTTTGTCTTGCTTATTAGAATGGGTTTAAAAGCAAAGGGTTGGACTTCATTGCATCGGGTGAATTGTATACAAGAGACGGTAGTGCAGATATAGACCATCCATGTCAAGTAATCGGAAGAGGAAGAATTTCACCTTGTTTTATCCCATACGGTGCGGTCTCTTTTAGCTGAGCGGCCTGCGAAACGCGCGATGCACTGAGCAGGAACTTCGTAGCTGCAGCGACGACTCCGGGTGGGGTCTTATGTAAGAGATTTCTCCCTCACCTGACCTTTGTACTTCACACTACCTAATAAATATAATGTCATTCATTCTCTCCATGTTATTTTTGGTATTTTTCCAGCTTCCCAATTTGTATGTATTCTGGCATTCCACGTAGCAGTGAGTAAGCTAATTTTAACGTAATCCTTACGTAATCCTTTATATCCACGCGAGGAACGTAACCTGCGCGAGAATCGGTAGTGGTTCTCGCCGCGTTGGTAACTTAGGCGTATGTGAGCCGGTCGCTCAGAAAGCAATGGCAAACTACTGAGCGTAATCTTGCCAAGAAAAGAACAATCAGCTGAAAGATGCTGATGTTAACAGCAATGTCCGGTAAATAGGATATGCGAAAAAAAAAAAAAAAACAGTAGCATGATGACGATGGGGTATAACTTGTAGCACGTGATTAGTAGGAATCCAGATTAACGCCGTTAGCTACATCCAATTTGTTAATAAGCAAGGGATCAATACTGCAGTGGTTTCCTCTTGACTTCCGCTTTTGGTTTGACCCAAATAGCCTGTGTATAAAAAGACATATACCCTACTTGGTAGAGTATTTAGTAGGTTTTGTTAGAAATAAACTTCGTAAATTGCAGAGAAGCATATACCCACACATTAACTTAAGCGTGCGTACGCGCGCGTACAGACACACATCCACACCGACAACTCCTAAATAGAAAATAAGGCTCCGACTAGCTGGTTGTGTTGCGATGGTGATAGGGCTTGTGGCTGTCATGATTGGGACAAATTACTCATGATATTACGTCTGTCGTAGTTAGTCGTCGGGGCGAATGTGTTAGAATGGATTAGTCCGCCCTGCTAGCAGATTTATTCGTGTCCTATTTCCGTTGGGGTTATGTGTTTTCTGTGTTGCTGGATCTTCCTTCTGGTCGTGTAGGTTGTTGTCTGGTGCACTACAGTATCATTATTGTTAATAATCGTATATCCTTTGCACAATCCCCACTGTGAACATTTAGTAGGTTTGTTTGTTGTATTTATATTTCCGTCCTCGCGTGTCTGTATGTTATCGACCCCAACGACTATATTTTGATCCTGTTGTTGATTTTTCTTCCTCATCTTCCTCCTTCTCCTCTTATATTTTGTCTCTCCTTCCCTCCCTTCCTTCCTACGGGACGAATTAAAACAGAAGAAGGCCGAGTGTAGTGACTTAGTCGTCAGAGTATCCGCATTGCACACCGGCCCATACAGTCAACAAGTGCACGGATCCCCTCCTCAGTATCTCCCTCAACATGTAGCGGTCGACGACGCCAGTTCTATATTGGACTGAGTGTATTGAGTTAAACAACTGGATTGTACGAAAACAAGATAAGTTGAAACAACAGAAGTTGGGGTATACACAAAGAAGCATAGAGTAAGATAGCGACATGAGGTGGTAGAATGTTGTACATGTTGTATTCCACCTACAGGCTTACGAAGACTTGTAAGTGTAAACGTGGCTTGTCTGGTTATAACACTATTATCAAGTGTCTGTCTCACAGCTCTCACCACTGTGTCTGATCCGTTACCTTCAGCTGACAACAGGAAACTCGCTTCATTTGAGAACTTTTATTTGAATTAAGTATCTCTGTTATCTAAAAAACCGTTGGTCGCGAGTGTTTTAAACAGTTGACGTCTCATAACGTATTGCAGCTGTCTGTTGTATTTGTAATAACCCTATATGTTACAGCGTGGCCGACATTAAAGGCGACCTGCTGTGAAGTTAACCATTGCTAGTTGAAATATCACACACATAATTATATAATATTACTGTTGATCTACGTTTGCGTGCTTTTTGTTTTTGTTTTTTGTTTTAACTCTTTCGAGCATTCAGGCTTAGGATTTTGTAGACTTGCTATAGTTGTGGTTTATTCTTGTTGTGTGGTGTTTTTACTGGTTCTAATTAGTTAGTTAGTCGTGGTTCCAACTTCACGAAAAAAAAGGGTCACCCCCATTATGCTCCGTTCCTGTGCCAGTGAATATCACACATAATGCTCCTCACTACCCCATGTGAAAAGTGGAACAGACATGAGTCTCGACAAACCAAACAGTCCGCACAGGTATACTGTGCTGGTTCTGTTCGCTTGTGATCGAGGCAAGGTGCACAAACCACAACACACATCTCTGCTGGTGTTTACCAGTACCGAGATTTCAAAGGCGTAAATGTTCTATAGTGCTTTCACAAATGTTTTCCCCCAACCAACCGAGGGAAAATTATGATATTTAGCATATGACTTTATCAATATGCACACCCAACAAAAATATGTTTGTTCTGGAGAGTGTACAGCTGATCACATTAGTCTTTTATATACGGCATATTATTTACGGGTCAGAGATGAAGTGCATATTATAAAATGCATTACATCTTCACATGCAGACATCAGTGCTCAATAATGAATATTCTGTTACGCACGTCACATAGTGGAACGGAAGTGTCCAGCTGTGAATATGGATATGCCTTGGGTCGTTACCCTAATTGACGTGCATTACTGTAAAACAAGTTCGTTAACGTGAATTCAATACATTTTCGCCAAAACATGAAAGAAATGCCGCCGCTTTCCTTGATTTCAGTTATCTTTGGACCTATTAAAAACATATTCACTGGGTTGGACTAAATATAAGACGGCTTGAAATGTTTAATAACGACGCAACAGATACTTTTTAAAAAATATTAACGCACTGAATATGCTTAGATGTGTATTTTATATCCCGTAGATGCACATTATTTGCCCTACGGGGGTAATTTGAACCCAGGTCACTTGTGAGCCGTCGATGCCTATTCACAAGAATCAGACCAAAACACTAGCACACTGTTGCCTGTAGTGTAACGCACGCCATGTGTCAGCGTAGCTGACAAACATGCATACTCTATTCTTCATCAGCTTCTCCAGTTTTCTTTCTCTTTCCCCCCCAGCTCTTCTCACTATAAGACACAAGACCGCAATCGTAGCTGCGGATGCAGTCATTAAAACATGTCCGTTAACCAGCACAGAACTGAGAAATGGGGCGGCAGGATGACACCTGCCAGAAAGGGAGCTGCTCTGTCGCATCTGGTAAATCCTCTAAACCGTTTATGTGAAGTGCTGTTAACGCCTGCAGTGTTGTCCGGCCAGCAGCCGCTAGAGAGCGGGTGTACACATGACAACAGTATCTGTCCATGTCAAGCTGTATGCAAATCTGTGGCTGCTGTAGGCTGTTGCCTTTGTTAGGCTGCTGATGCCCGAGTGTAAGGACGAGCCATAAGGATGGTGACAAATGAGCTACCTGTCTGTATGTGCGGGATAACATTAAGCTACCGATGAGTGTATGTCGGGCGGGCTCGGCTGGGTTACGGGTTGAGACGAAGAAGCCTGGTGCATGTCATGTGTTATATCTGTCAGAGACGATGATGAAGTTTGTTACAATCTAAACAATAAATGAGGGCAAAGACGGATGCTGGAAAAGAGACCACACGCAGGTGAGCGAAGCGACGGTAACAGAGAGAAAAGAGCACTGGTAAGACCTCACAGTTGTGTTAACTCATTATATAGTAGCAACACGCCATTCTCCTCCTCCTCTTCCAAATGAGTGCGTCATGTCTAGATATGCACGTCAGATGTCAGTGTGTCCGAATTCAGCACACTTTGTGTCATGTTTAACTCCTCTAGAACAGTGGTTCTCAACCTTTTTTGGCCCATGCACCCCTTCACCATATGTTCAGAACGTCATTCCCCGTTTCGTATTTCCTTCCATACACAGTATACGTAAAAATGAAAGCTAAATTTAATAACACATACTAGAACAAGTCTAGACGTCTACATAAAACGTGCTTGCAGGTCTACTCACGTTATTAAACGAATTTCAGAAGGGCAAGAAGTACATAATTGTAAAGTATGGAAGGTAAAACAACAGCAAGTAATCGGTTCTTGTATTAACGCGATCTTGAAATAATCTTAATCATTCTCCCCCCCCCCCCCCCCCCCGAAAGCCTAACATCTCTCTCCCCCATTTCCCCACCGGTTGAGAACCACTGCTCTAGACAGATTTCACTGAAGGAGAATAGTTTTGTCATTGCGGCGGCCTGCTCCCTACTCTGCGATTTCCCAATGCCTTAGGATGTTTATACTGCACATCTTCGACACGGCGCTTCCTGTTTTTCTCTCTTATCCGAAAATGCAATATATCCAATCTCACTATACTAAAGATGTGGAGAGGGAGGTCCGTGCGTGATATCAGTATGAACCTCTGGTTCTTGTGATATTGCCCAGCACTAGCTAGGGCTGAAACTATGTAACCCCTGAACCTAAACTGGACATCTTGACCTCTCAGGCACTTCTCTCCACCCCACCGTCCGACGATTGGCCACTTCTTACAATTTCTATGCTTCTTCAGTATGAGGCGATTATTACTTTTACCAGTTCTTTGTGGATACTTGTATTGCTTCTGTCCCTAGTTGCCATTACATTGCGTCCTGCCCATTCCATTCCAAACTGACCATTTGTTAAATCACCATCGAGGTTAGCTTGTTCAATTGACCAGCGCTCCCAGATTGACTTTGTCCAAAATGTGAAACCAGAAAATGTCCAGAAAGGTACCGGCGGCCTGCGTCAGCGTCCATTGAGTGGCGGTTGATCTATACAAATATTGGGCTGACACCATATACCGACAATACTACTCAGTGCGCTTACAAGGGCCCTAACTTCATCACTTCTGTGCAGGTCAGCATTGTCAAGTGGGTAGGAACGCGTGTTCTTAAACATTCGTTGTGCTGATGACGAGGTAAGCGGTTCAACCCCTACACCTCCGGGAAGGTTAACCCGGTCAACAAATGCCCGCAGAAGTCGGATGTGTCGGCCTAACGGCGCAAGAGCGCAGCTCTGCTGTAAACAGGCACAACGCAGTCACGTCCGGGAAAAAAAAATCCGGATGAACGCAGAAGAAACACCGGACAGCAGGACTAAAATGTTGACCTGTCGTCCTTGACTTGGGGACGTAAATTACAAGTACCTCTGAATGGCGAGGGACACTGTTAAAAGGGAAAGCTAATCCACACGCACAATTCATTCCATCATTACTATAAATAGTGTGTATGGATTACGCTTGAGTTCAAAGCGGGCGAGCGCAAAAAAAAATCGCTCCTGTGTTCTCTTCTTCTGCCAAATGGAGCATTGGCCGTCAGCCAACTTACGTCAAGTTCTTGGTAGGCTTGGTGGATTTTGCAGCTAACGTTTTCTACGGGATGCAGTCGCCAGTTCTACGCCAACCCTCCTAGGTCGCCTTGTTCGTCATGCATGGTCAGTTAAGTTACTTCTCTGTGCTTCCCTGAAGATCCCCGGCAACACATGGGCGCTGTTATCTCTTCCTGATAAACAAGTAATGAGTGAAATTCAGCAGTAATTCGCCATTCAGCCGCCATGTATTTATAACCGGAAAGTTACTGTCTGACGATTCGTAGCAAATTAACGCGGCTGTTGTACCCGGCGGAGATTGAAAAAGCTTGGCTTCTGCTGATGTAAAATGTATTCTGTAATTGCCTGTTGTGTTACGTGGAGAGGGAAGGGGGAAAAAAAAAATCAATGTCTTCTCCCTGTTTTAAGCGTACAGGGAGTGAGGGGAGTCGTCGCCGCCGGCCAGTTGTGATATTGATTAATATTACGTTCCCCTGATTGTTGCCTCTTGTGTATAGCTTCCGGGGTTCTCAGTCTGTTCAGCTGAGCCACACCCAAGAAAGCGTTGCAAAATCAGACCTGCAAAACTAAATTGGCAGCCTTGTGTTATACCACAAATCCGTCGGTGTGAGGTTGTGCGCAAGCAGGCGTCTTACAGCAGTGTGTGTTTGTATTTATGTTTGCAAACAAAGACAAAACATCGACACGTGGTTCGTAGTTTCCTTTCTGCCTTCTCAATGGGGTCGTCCCTGTCAAGACAAGTGGTTTGGGTTCAGTCCCCAGCAGAGCCTGTCTTATTTGTTTTCAACCAGTACAGCTCTGCGGTCGTCCCAGCTTTCAAAACGGTTACCAGATAATTTTCGAATTATTTCGGATTTATCTGGGTAGGAACGGCGACGAGGAAAGCAACTGGCCACCTCTATCTCATATGTGGCGGCCGAAATCTTCACAACCCAGCGGTGATAACAGTTGTGGAACGACGCTTACCTTCTCAAAGACTATCTGTTAGATCTCCTTGGAATGAATCCCTGACCACTCGCCAGTTTGTCCCGGTAGATGAAACTAAAGGTGTGTAGAGGTTTCATTGGAGGCACACGAAACAAACAATTCGTCCTTATGTTGCCGGACACCTCAACGGAAGCAAAGAATAGTGCCGCTGTAACCTACTATGCCTGTCGTAAGAGGCGACTAAGGATGGTTTGGCATGGGGCTGGCTATCCCATACCATAGAAAACCTGAGCTATAAAATCCAACCTTCCATGAACGAGTGTGAAGATAAGGTCAGAAGAATTACTTAGCCAGCCAGCGTGAAAGTAGATTTCTAAAAGCAGTTCTGTCTGTCTGTCTGTCTACCTACCCACCCACCCGCCTGCCTCCCAACCTGCATATCTATGTACTAACCTGCTACTATTAACCACGTTTTCTCCTCTCTTGTATACACGTTGCTCACGACTAACAGTATCCAGAAATCGTAACTGGAGCCACGTCATTGAAATGATTATTGCACTGACTTTCAGATGCAACGATCTAGAGTTGAAGCCCCGGGTGCAGCAGCAATTCTTTGCAGAAAGTGCGCCTGGAGGCCAGCAAACCTGGTTAAACTAAGTGTCAGAAATATGTTACTGACCTACTGTTGATGGGCCGCCTTGTCATTGAAAACGTGTTAAAAAAGTTAGTTGCATATCCTTTACATAATTTTCTGTATTTACTGGCTGTTTGTGAATTTCTAGACAAGTTTATGTTTAGTAGCTTGTCATTGCTTTCTAAACGGATCATCATCATCATCATCATCATCATCATCATCATCATCATCATCATCATCATCATCATCATCATCATCATCATCATCATTAATGTCGTGAAATACTGAAGAGTTAACGATTCCCAGATGGACGACTGTATACCCTGACTAACCAGGTAGGAGAAGGGTTAACCAACAAAGGAGTGACCAGGCGCATGAGTTTCTAGGTCAAGACCCAGAAGGAGGCCAACAGTACAGGTAAACTGTCGCGTGGAAAAATTGGTTTGCAACAAAGGCCGACAGCATTATTGGATAGCATATGGCGGTCTGAATGTATGAAGAATGGAAACGGTTCAGAGCTGGAATTTTCCACTAACAATGATAATGCAGTCTGGATGTGAGGTGTCCAGCAATGTCAAGGACTATGCGGCAAAATTGACCGATAAAAGAGTGGCTACGTCTTTGTGAGGGAGAGTGTGTTTCTTAGGTTTCGGGAGAGAAGGATTATGGAAAGGGATGTGCGGCGTTCAGAAGAACGTTTGTGTATTTATGGTGCATTAGTACTCCCAATTCAGTAAAGGATGTTTATAAGGTATATTAGAGTATAGTTGAGCATAGGAATATAGATGTGAGTGAAGTGCATTTAACATTGCTTTCTATTAGTAGGAATAGTATAGACGATTAGGTGAATCTTCTATCCTATGTCAGAGTGGGTTTTTTCGGAAGCCTTTTCATTTCGGCTGGAGGAAAAGACACTCACATAGGAGAGAAGAGGAAGCAGACACAGATCTCATTATTAAATGTATATCACACAGGTTTCCATACCAGTGCGGGACTTATCAACTAGGAGATGACACAGATGGCTGTGGTCAGGTTCACCCAGTGTTGCTAACCCACGAGAAAGCACTTTAAAGTAATAACGCACGACACTTGTGCATAAGAAAGGAAGGAAAAGAAGTGGCATCTTAATAAGTCAGGAGGACAGAGAATGGAAAATAGAGATCATACAAACTAAAGAAAAAAGACTCAAATTACTCAGTATCGAAGAGTTACAAGGTGCATACAAAGTGCCTATATCAATTAAGAACTATCCAGTGTAGAACTTTTACAGGACAAAATTATAGAACACGAGAAACTCGATGTGTTTTCCAGGATGGAATTAAGAACGCTATAAGATAATACAGAACATTCTGTACGCTGACAGCATATGGTGATCGGGTTAAATACATTCATACAGTGGTGAACATTTTTTCATTACAAACAACGGATATATCTACCGACTCAAGCAGACGGAGCTGTCAGGGTGAGACCGTTCTGTTATGTCTATGTCATGTCCTGTACTCTAGCTGAGAGAAGAGACGAGAGAAACCACGGAGACTATCTATCAACATCTTATCTGGCAGACACACTAGAAGAACATACCAACTACATAGACAATATCCATACATACACCAGACATAGTTTTTATTAATAAATCTTTTATCTTATCGTTGAAAGGAACTGTTGTCGGAGTATGTGTTGAGGGAATAATAGAGAGAGTGAAAGAAATCGAAATATGGAAGGGAAGACAGAAGAGAGGAGTGTAGACCAAAGTCAATCAATAATCCCAACAGATAATAAGTTTAAAGATGTGCTTGTTGAGTCCAGTCTCCTCTCGGGAATTTTAACAGGACAATTAACATCATCTTCATCCAGTGCCTTGCCGACTTGGGAGATCATGCCTCTCCACATATTACTATCTTCGACAATCATGGATCAATTCTTTTGTTGAATCCCTTCCGAGCCATGACACAAGACTGTCAAGAATCTTCTCACGATATCTTCCTCTATTTCTCTTTCCGCAAATCTTTCAGGTTGTCACAGCATACTCCAATTTTTCTCTTCTCATAACGTGGCCACAAAACTATGACGGCTTATACCATTGTGAAAATCGACGCAAGGCGATCTGCTCGTAACATTATTGCGTGGCAGTCTGAAATCCCACTGCGCCTATAGATTTCAGTGATCCTCATGTCTGGTATGTCATCTGATTTCTCGGTCATACCCGTATCTTCTGTCAGAAACAATCGGTATCTGCTTATTTATTTCAACTGTCAGTTAAGGGCGTGTAGCCAGACAGAATCATGACATTGATCAGATGGAGATCTTCCTTGTTTCTTACGGAAAATTGTCTGATAGCTCTTCCACCTCTCCTCTGTCTCTCTCTCCTTCCCCCATCCACAGACATTGTATGCTGCTTTGTTTCTGTCACTCGCATCTCTCCATTACACACGTTGCCGCCTCGCTATTCACATAAACAGTAGAACACAGCCTGCGGGTATAATCAGAACAAGGAATTGCGAAATCTTTTAAACAATTTGTTTTCCGAGCATTTTATTAGCTTGGTCTTTAGAGGGTTAGCTCGTCTGGCGTGAAGACCCAGCTCGACAGTTTGATACCAGGCCACAAGTGCTGCGCCCGGTAAATATACAGATAATTTCCTTGCAGTTATTGGCTTTTGGGTGTGTAGTGATCAGGAGCGTACCTCTCTCTCTCTCTCTCTCTCTCTCTCTCTCTCTCTCTCTCTCTCTCTCTCTCTCTCTCTCTCTCTCTCTCTCTCTCTCTCTCTCTCTTTCTCTCTCTCTCTCTCTCTCTCTCTCTCTCTCTCTCTCTCTCTCTCTCTCTTTCTCTTGTATTTGAATGTGTTTTTGTTTTTTGTTGTTGACTTAGTCGTTCCCAGAGCCGTAGACTTGGTGTTGAACTCTCTGTTTAGCCTGTTAGCTACACACAGATGGACGGACGGATGTATGAAGAGGTTGGTAGGCAGACATGTAGACACACGGGCAGACAGATGAGGGTAAGGTTAGCTGGCTATTCGACTGACAGATAAAAGTTGCTTGCTGACAGACATACATGTAGACAGAAAGGCAACCTCCGGGAATGTTAACCCGGTCAACAAATGCCCGCAAAAGTCGGATGTGTTGGCCTAAAGTCACAAGTATAGCAGCTCTGCTGTAAACAGGCACAACGCAATTATGTCAGAAAGAAAAAACTCCAGATAAACGCAGAAGAAGAAGAAGAAGAAGAAGAAGAAGAAGAAGAAGAAGAAGAAGAAGAAGAAGAAGAAGAAGAAGAAAGGCAACCAGACAGTCAGCTAGCTAAGACATATATTAGCTTGACAGACAATTGTCCGTCCAGGTTTCACACGCATACAACATTATAGGCTCTGTATAGCCAGTCAGTCACCCCTGTTTCTCACCTTCGACTCGACTTATAGTCAAATATGGACCTTGTTCAATCGGCTGGTATTGTCTTGGTTATATTTCAGGTCAGTTCTGTATTAGTTTATCCCTCGTCGCAGATGATTATTTCTCTGTTGCTGCAGATGTACTGCCTCTGGCGTCAGCTGGGGGTATGGCCGGCGTAGTTATATATTTTGTTGCTTCTTATTCATCTCTCCTTCCTTCCGTTCCTGAGTGATGTTCTTACCACAGACAGATTTTTCTTTATTGGTTAATTTACCGCACGGAAACTGTAACAAATGACGTCATGAATGGCACGGATATATGTCCTTTTCCTCGTAAATGAAAAACGTTCGGTGAAGCCACACATATTTTATAACTAAATATAACTTGTAATAATTGCACACGGAAGTTTGTCATCAGCGGCGTATCCCCCAGTTTAAAAGAAAGTCATATATGAGGTGTGGGTGCAGAAAATCTCACACAGCCTCCCCCTCTCTCTTTCCTCTCTTTCTCCCTTTCTTTCCCTCAGTTCTCTCTCCAACTCTCTGTCTCCTCTCTCTCTCTCTCTCTCTCTCTCTCTCTCTCTCTCTCTCTCTCTCTCTCTCTCTCTCCTTCGCTCTCTCCCCTGTTTCCCCGCTCTCTCCCCTGTTTTCCGCGCTCTCTCTCCCTCGCTCACTCCTATCACTCCTCTTCTCCCCTATCTCCCTCCCTACCATACCCCCAGCTCTCTGCTACCCTCTCGCCCACTCACTCCCTCTCTCTCCCACTCACTCCCTCTCTCCCTACTGTCGACGCTGCTACTACAGAGCTTCTCTTCCCGTCTCCCTCCCTCCCTCCCTCCCTCCCTACCCCACCCGCTCTTTCTCCTTCTCTCCATCTCCCTCCCTCCCGTCTCTCTACCGTCGATGCTGCTACTACAGAGCCTAATTAAAATCAATTGTGGCCGTGGGCTCCACGCCGATTCTGTAATACTCTCCGGCTGAGCACTCTTGTCTGTGAGTGCACAGTGGCGGCGCAGGATTTGATTGAGATACAGTAGCCGTGTGCCTCGACTGTTGACTCTCTCAATAGGAAACATCACGACCGCAGCAGTATATGACCTGGCCAAGTCAAGACAAATAGGTGTGTAGTTAGAGAGAGAGAGAGAGAGAGAGAGAGAGAGAGAGAGAGAGAGAGAGAGAGAGTATAGACCTTGAGTTAACATAAATTATAGTCGAAAAATAAATTGGAATAGTAATAATAATAATAATAATAATAATAATAATAACAACAACATAATGTAAAGCAAATATGTCGTCATGCTAAAGCACAACTTTACGTCCAATATTTCCATACTCGTGTTCAGCACAAACAGGGATATAGAAAACATAATTGTCATTAAAAACGCATTAAATATTATATATATATATATCTCAAGGTATGCTAACGGACGAAAGCGCAACTCGCGTCTTTGGTGACCCTCTAGTCATTCTTTCCTGTAAGTTGTTCTCTCACCCTGTGACACCAGTGTGCGGCGTGCCCCGATGCTTACTTTCCCCGTCTGTCCCTCCATCCGCCGTCTTTTCTTATGGGAGACACACTTGCAATATTAGCGAAATGATCCGGTATCCGTTTACGAAGGCTGGTTCAGCCCTGGAGTTATACTTGTAGGGAACACTAAACAATATCAAATAGCACAAAGTAATGCAATATCTTGGGTAAAGAAAAGAACATCCATACTTCAAGAGTTGAATATTGAAGAAGGTTGGCTATTAAAGACGATAAAACAAAGAAAATTGAAATATTTTGGTCACTTGAAACGTCACGAAAGTTTGGAGAGAACAATAATGGAGGGGTATATGCCTGGGAAGAGAGGAAGAGGAAGGCCAAAGAGAAGATGGGTGCAGGATGTGGCGGATGCTCTCCAGATGGGTGTATCAGACGCGGGGCATCTTGCTTATGATCGAGAGGTTTTCCGGAAGGTTGTTATGGGAGCGAGGTTCTGCAAAGGACATGCTACTGAATGAATGAATGCAGCTTTATGCAACAGAGTTTCGAAAAATGCAGGACGCTGCTGCGACTAGCCTTCATCAGCAAACAAATACATACACACAACTAGGGAAAACGAATCGCGCGCGCGCGCGCGCGTGTGTGTGTGTGTGTGTGTGTGTGTGTGTGTGTGTGTACAAGCAGGCACACTAACCACTGCGACTTCACGTGCAGAAGCCCACACACATTTGGTTAGCACTGATATATTATTATATGCTTATATAATATGTCTGCAATTGTAAAGTATTATATTTTTTTTTTTTTAAGCATATCCTTTTACAGGACTTAGCTGTCAACACCAGCATCTTTCAGCTGTATGTTGATCTCTTGGCAAGATTACGCTCAGTAGTTTGCCATTGCTTTCTGAGCGGCCGGCTCAGTATCCCGCAAGTCACGAGCGGGGGTCGAACCGCCTCAGCTCTCGCTCCGCTGCGAGACTCTGCGTGATAAACGGGATTACAGAGAGAAAGTGTTGTAACCCCACAGCCAGAGAGACCGGCAAAGTATTATATACATGATATTAATATAATAACGGCATATATATATATATATAACGGGTCGCCAATAGCATGTGCTTTGTTTGTGTGGACCGCTGCAACTTGCCTCCAGGGTCATCAGCGACACTCAACACGATAAGAATGTGCCGCTTCTGGGAGCTGTAAACATGTTTGCTAATGTAACTTAATATGATTAGACCAGGACATCAACACTGCCTAGATATTGATTGCCGCTAAACCCGGTATTTACGCTTGTTGTGGGTTGATATAGGGAGTGATACTTTCTGTTATTGCGGTTATAGGCTGTCTGGTTGTGATGCAGCAGGTGTTGTAAAGACGACTAATATTGAATCACACTGTGTGTGTGTGTCTCTGTCTGCATGTCTGCTGGTATATTGAGTTTAGCGTTGAGGTTAGCATGGTCGAATGGATACAAGTGCGCGTTCTTAAACATCCGATGTGCTGGATCCGAGGTAGCGGGATCACCTCCAACCCCGGTTAGTTGGACTAAAATGTTGACTTCTCATCCTTGACTTAAAGACGTAACTTACAAGTGCCTCTGAAGTCTGAGTGGGTTCACCTGATTGCGAGGGACACTGGTAGTAGGGACAGCTAATCCTCACGCAAGAATCAATCCAGTGCATAGACTCCGCTTGAGTCCAAAGCAAGCTAGCGCCGGAAAAAAAAAAGGTTTAGGATTATTGCTTGCTTTGCTATCTATAAAATAAATTGCGAAGGAGAAACCTACTATGGGTCGGTGATGTGATAAGGCAGTGGCACATTGCAGACCTCAATGCACGGAGGAATTGATGGGCAGTCTTTCGCTCACTTAGCGGACGACGAACGCAGGAGTCGAACCCTCGTGTGACCGCACTCTTTACGCTTCCTTATCAGCTTCCTATCACTACGTTAACGCTTGTCCAATATACATGTTTGTTTAAACTGGTTGACTGTAATTGGGATGTATTTGTTTATAGCAATTACCTTATTGCGCCTTGTTGCTAACACTTCCTGTTTATTTCCAGCATTTGTTGACTGGGTTAGCCTTGCCATGTAATTTCATAGGACATCTCACTTACTCACAAGTATAATATTCATAGCATATGTATTCTGGTATATACACATTTGAATCCTTGCCAGTTGTAATGCGTTCGTGCACTGTGATAAAATTTCACCTACAATCTTTGGAAGAGGCACATACAATTCTATGAATACCTGTGTGTAATGAAAGTGATTCTTAACGAAACCTAATCAGAAACACAGGCAGCGAGCTGTCGTTGTCATTATACCTTCCTTGAAGCATGCCTCCCTGTTCTTGTGATTAATGTGTCGGCAACAAAGGCGAGGTATCATCAGACCATAAATGCCGCGGTATAACGTGAAATATCAGAGGCGTCATCAACTGTTTTCCTGCGTCGTTATTTCACACACCACATACCACACTTCACGGTCAAAATGCATTAGGCTGCCATAGCTTCCCGTCTGGCCCTTTCTTTCCACCACCAACCGAACAGCTGGTACCGACTTCTCCAACCTGTTCGTAGTGACCACCAGAGCCCCACTGGTACAGAAGCCCGGGTCTAAATCTCTGGCAGTTGCAGGATTCTTCTTCATTTCCTACAGTACAGACGTGGGTCGGTCCAGCTTCATAAGAATGTTTACCGAATGATTGTTAGAAATGTCTGAGACCTGTGTGGGAAGGAAAGTTGGAGAGAAACGTAACTGATCACTCCACCTTATGCCATGACTTAGAATGTATGAATCTATAACATTTCACAATTCTACAGAGCTATCTGCTATACTAATAATACCTTGACAGTAACCACGAGTAATCAGTCATACTTATTCCATCCGACATTCTTTGGACCCTAATCATATTAATACCTTGACAGTAATATCCTGTCTGACATTCTTCGGATCCTAATCAGTACATTAGTGGGAACATTATATTACCCATGTCAAGACATTATAAATGTATATGTTGCTTGAGCATTATTTAACTCATCGTGTAAGTCTCGCCAAGCATCATGCATGCCCGAGTTCGATAACGCCCCGTGATCACATTGCGTTCTGTGTACATAATCATTGAATATCAATCAATACACACATGTTTAAATACATCAGCAGTTGGCAACAGTCGCTGGGCCACTGGTGATGTCGTGTGTAGCAGGTGCTGTACACGCTTGTAATGGTATGAGTCCTGGACATTGAATTGATGGTGGTGGTGGTAGCAGCAGCAGCAGTAGTAGTAGTAGCAGCAGCAGTAGCAGTATTATTATTATTATTATTATTAGTAGTAGTAGTAGTAGTAGTAGTAGTAGTAGTAGTAGTAGTAGTAGTAGTAGTAGTAGTAGTAGCAGCAGCAATAGTAGTAGCAGCAGCAGCAGCAGCAGCAGTAGTAGTAGTAGTAGTAGTAGTAGTAGTAGTAGTAGTAGTAGTAGTAGTAGTAGCAATAGTAGCAGCAGCAGCAGTAGTATTAGTAGTAGTAGGAGGGGCAGTAGTAGTAGCAGTAGCAGCAGTAGTAGTGGTGGTGGTGGTGGTGGTGGTGGTAGTAGTAGTTGTTGTAGTGGTGGTTATGGGTGTTAAAGTTAGTATCAAGTACTTTACAGAACGTCGCAATCAACCCTAGCATTTGTTAGCCGCTTCGATTTTCAAGGCATTTTTACGCCCAGTACCATGGCTTTCTGAATAACTGACACTCATATCATTGTGAAAATCAACACAAGGCAGTCTATTTGTAACTTGTGGTTGATTTCAAGCCAGGTCGGTGTACGGGATTGTGAAAAGAGGTCAAATGAGCACATTGTGAAAGATAATCTGGAAAATAGACATCTATTCAAAACAATGTACAGTGCAAGCCGCTTAAGGCGATATCGGATGTGGCGAATTTCTGTTGTGAAGAACAATATTGTATTGTACGTTGTTAATGCATTACTATATGCTTCAGCTCTTATAAGAGGAATTTCTGAATAAGAACTATTTCTTGGGCCCCAGGTGAGTTCGCTTTATCAGGTCTACACCTTAGTGAATTTAAATGCATAAGCTACAAACAATATATTGCACGATTTATTGCCTGGCATTTTACTGCACCTCGTCTCGTAATGTCCCACATGTGAACAATACCAGTGACTATGTATTTTAATTGTTTCAACTAAAGTATTATGCGTTTATTCACATCATATAATATGTAACTCTGCTGTATAACCTGACAAGATGCAACGAGATACACCAGACAATAAATCGTGCAACATATTATTTATAGGACAACTGTTCAAAAATATATAGGAAAGTAGGCATGTTTTTCCGTTTGCAAAATGTGTGCTCACTGGAGGACATAACCCAGTGAGAGAAAGAGTGAGTGAGAAAGATAGAGTGAGTGAGATAGACACAGAGAGTGAAAGAAGAGAGAGAGTGAGAGAAGAGAGTATGTGTGAGAGAGAGTGTTAGATATAAATTGAGAGAGAGAGAGAGAGAGAGTTAGACAGAGAGAGAGAAAGACAGAGAGGGGGGGGGGGGGTATAGACCTCGTGGTCGTTTAGCCGAGGAAATGAAAGTCCTTAGGCACTGTACCGGTGTTTTGTTGTTCTTAGTTATATGTAGTTCTCAGTTATGTTAAATATGTATAAGAAACGCACGCCTGGCTATTAGCTTGTTAGTTCATGAATTCTGCATACATAGATTCGAACCGTGTTACAGCACAAACGTTTACCCGAAGTTCAACAGAAATTAAGCTGAACACTTTTGGAAACATCTCTCCAAATAAATTCGGCTTGCGCGACAGAGACCCACTGTAACATTGGGTAGTTAAAAAGCAAAGCGGTTGAATATAAAGTGAAGGAAAGAAATCACAGACTGAATTGCACCAGCCAGCAAGATATTAACACCTGTTTTGTCTTCCCCTTGAAAAAGATTTGTATTGGAAACACTAGTACCTGGAGACAGCCATTGAAACTCCGCATGGTATTGATTTGTATGGAGCGGGCTGGCTATCAAAGATCGCCATTCACGTTTACGAACAGCACGGTAAGACATTAAGGATCGTAAGCCGGTGATCAAGTGACACGTTTGCTTTCTTCTCTGGCTTGGAAGTGGATCCGATCCGGCTGTGAGATTTCCGTTGAACCAGGGAAGCATGAAGTGCGAAAACAGCATTCTGTGTATCTGGTGAAATACAATACAGCCGTGGTGTTTTACTGGTATAGGTTACTTCATTGGGGCTTTCATTGGAGTCTAGCTATGCTTCATTATGTGAAACTTCATTTCAATTGCTGGCTTTCTAGTGTGTATATCTTGTATATTAGTCTGCACTGGGTTGGGCTTGGTCGCCTATTTCTTTTTTTTTTCTTGTTCGCATATCCTTTTACAGGACATCGCTGTCAACATCAGCATCTTTCAGCTGATTGCTGATTTCTTGGCAAGATTACGCTCAGTAGTTTGCCATTGCTTTCTGAGCGACCGTCTCACATACCTCATAAGTTACTGATGCGGAGGTCGCTAATTTTGGAAGTAAATAAATATACGATGCAACTAGAGAGCTGGACAGGAGACATACCTGCCTGCCTGCCTACCTACCTATATACCTAGTTACTGCCAGCCTGCATACCTGTATACCTACCTGCCTGCCTGCCTGTATATCTACTTACCTGCCTGCCTGTATACCAACTTACCTTCCTGCCTATATACCTACTTACTTTCCTGCCTGCCTGCCTTTCTACCAGCCTGTCTGCCTTACTACCTTCCTGTCTGTCTGCCTGCCTACCTTCCTGCCTGCCTACCTACCTACCTGCCTACCTACCTACCTACCTACCTACTTATCTACCTACCTGCCTACCTACCTACCTGTCTACTTACCTACCTACCTACCTACCTATCTACCTACCTACTATCTACCTACCTGCCTACCTACCTGCCTACCTACCTACCTACCTACGTCCACACACAGAAGCGGGCGTTTTATTTTAACCTTTGCTTTTCAAATATTAAAAACAAGAAGGAAAACAAGACTGACAACAAGAATATCACAATTCACAAACAGTAATCCAATCACCACCTCGAAATTAACAGACCATAAAAAAACGCAACATGGAAACCGAGCTAGTATGGAAGTGAATGTTTCGAGTGATAGGGACAAGCCTGAAAAAATTTGCATTTTCACATATCCATAATGCGCGCGCACACACATACACATACTCCTCTCTCTCTCTCTCTCTCTCTCTCTCTCTCTCTCTCTCTCTCTCTCTATATATATATATATATATATATATATATATATATATATATATATACCGTCGTTTGTGTCTTTCTTATAGTCGTATTTAATGTTCTCCTTCCCTTAGCCATTTCCAGACAATCATTGGTAATTACACTGGCAGTCAAGGTGTTCACAATATTAGTCGTAGGAACCATATTTCAGTTTCTTCCAAGCTCTTCCTCATTTGTTCATACAAGTTCAATGATTCGCTGCTATACAGCAAGACAAGCTGTACAAAAACAGACCCTGGGCGAGAATGAAACAGGTTTCACGCATCGCCAGACAAGGAAAACAGGCACAATAAACTGGAAGTCAGGCCCAGAATCCCACGTTTTGAGATAAAGACTTTTGGGAGGAGACTCTCAATGCTGGGATCCAGCAACGACCGGAGATATCCTGAACCCAGCGCGCTTTCTCAGCGAGCACGTGGTGCATGCAAGATGTCGGATCTCATGAATAATAGCATCCGGGTGGCGCGTGCGTGCGAGCATGTGCGCGTGCATGTCATTATGCTAGTGAGATCAGCTGGCGAGTGGGATTCTGGGTAAAGTGTCAACACTTGCCGTGTGTCCCCGGGGTTGAGTATTTCCTCTCCGCCCCATATCTGCCCAATCAGTTGATAGTCGAGTCGAAATGCGGTAATGAAAGTCGATGATGGTGAAGATCGTGTTTGTGTGTGAGCTCGTGCATGTGCGTACAAGGGTTCGGTTCTAATTTCTAGCAATGTTGGCTTTCTTAGAGAACAACTCGAGGCTCTCGAGACCACAACGGTAATTAACTGGCTATCACAGAAAAAGCAGTAGAGTATAGGGGTTTCTCGTCAACAGACTCTTCTTCTGTTCTTTCTCGAGCCTCAATTCCTCTTTCGGAAATGAATTTTGATGATGTTCTCAGCGCGTTGACATCTCCATACAGTTTGCCTTTAACCGAGCCAGCTAAGTAATAGCATTTTTATGTGCGCAACACATTCTTGTTAGGAATTTAATTCCACTGCTATTGTGTTGCCGAGGTAACGGGTTCAACCCTACACCGGTCAGCTGGACTAAAATATTGACTTCTTTTTCTTGACTTGGGGACGTAAATACAATTACCTCAGAAGTCGAAGTGGGTTCGTTTGATTGTGAGAGACACTGGCAATAAGGAAAGCTAACCCACACGCAAAAATCAGACCACTGCACTAGAATGAGTAGCGCGGATAAGGACTACGCTTGAGTTCAAAGTGTGGGAACGCAAAACACCACCACCACCAACAACAACAACAACTCCAGAGCA
>JACEFZ010012084.1:1020000-1071261 GCA_014155875.1 Cepaea nemoralis
CGGTAAAATCCTGGAAAAAACGCACTGCACAAAATGTAAAATTGCGACGTTAACGCAGCATAGCAACACAAGTGACGACGTTATAGGAAACGTAGCGACGTAAAGTGAAGTTATGTCCCATTGTGATAACGACGTTATAGCGTAGCGACGTAAACCGAAGCGACGTATAGCGGGGCCTTCAAGTATATCTCTCTTCCTTTACCTGTTCTCTTCCCTTTACCCTTGCTAATTGTCACTAAACTTTCTAGTGTATTTCTTCTCATAACAATAATCTTGACTGTATAATTTCTGTAATGCGTTCTGTAATCAATTGTAACATTCCCCACACTAATTCACGCAGCCTGTCTTCCGCTACTTGAATATATATGTTAATAGCTGTCTACAGTTGTAACAGGTTACCAGCTAGTTCACTCTGTCTAATCCACTAATCTTATATATAAATAAGGATCGTATGTCTGTATCTATGTATGTCCTTTGTGCGCTCGCGAACGGCCCATCCGATTGAGATGAAATTTTCTACACGCCTTCCTTTCAGTCCAGAGCTGTCAACTGTCATAGTTTTTTAGTGTGAAATCGCCTGCTTACTCAGTATTATTTCATTTTTCATTTTTCATCATAATTTCATATATTTCAGGGGACCTAACTCCGTAAAAGTTATTTCAAGGGGCATAACTTTTCTGTATAACTTATAGTCATATTGTGGCATCGTTTTCAAAGATTTATAAACTCTGTGTCCATAGTTATGTACCGGCATATGAGTTATAATAAATAATGATACAAACTGTAAGGCATTTTCAAAGTTTTCATAAAAATAATGCACAATGCATAACATTGTAACTCATCTTTATTTGCTTAAGAAGTTACTGTAGTCATGCAGGTGATTAGCAAGCGTTTCATTAAAAATAATGGATGGTGTGTGGAAGGACATTCTTTTAAGTTACTTTTTTTGTTGTATGAATTTAATGAGAACTTATATGACTACTTATATGAATTAAATGAGATGCTCCCCACCAGGGACTGGGCGAAGCCGGACAGGGTCAGGCAGACAGATAGACAGACAGACAGACAGACAGACAGACAGACAGACAGACAGACAGACAGACAGATAGTCGGTAACGGGAACTTATATGACTACTTATATGAATTAAATGAGACGCTCCACACCAGGAGCTGGGCAATGCCGGGCCGGTCAGACAGACAGACAGACAGACAGACAGACAGACAGACAGACAGACAGACAGACAGACAGTCGGTAACGGAACGAGAACTTATATGACTACTTATATGAATTAAATGAGATGCTCCCCACCAGTGACTGGGCGAAGCCGGGCCGGGTCAGCTAGTTGAATATATATGTTAACTGTCTACAGGTGTAACAGGTTTTAAACTTGTTCACGGTGTCTGATCCACTGATTGAATATACATATGTTAGTTAGTTAGTTAGTTAGTCGACAGATCATCCTCGTTGCACATCGAACCATTCAGTCCATAAGTGCTCGGATCCCCTCCTCAGCAAATCCCGCAGCGTGTAGCGGCTAACGACGCCAGTTCTGTGTTAGTTTATCAATCTTCTTTGGCTTCCTGCGTAGTGTTCTTGTTTGGCCACCCCTCTTTTAATTTGCTGCTCTCGCAGTCTGGCCATTGTTGTAGATTCACAGTCATCACTTGGTTCTCGCAAAAGTCTCACTTCTCGTAGAGCATTCAGGATGTCAGCCTGGTCCATGGCGCGTCCGCTCTTCACAGTAGCCTCACCTGCGAGCTTGTCAGCCCGCTCATTTCCTTGTACTCCCGCATGCCCTGGCACGAAGATGAAACTAATCTTTGCCAGCCGAGACCGCTTCAGAGGCAGCAACCATTCTCTTCGGATCGACCCCTCCTCTATCCTCTTGATCATGTTCATTGAGTCGCTAAGGAAACAAGCCCTAGTGAATGTCTGTGTCTCGAGCCATGTTATTGCTTTACTTACTGCCATGACTTCCATGGTCAGGCTACTTGTGGTTTCAGTGAAAGCACCAGAGTCCTCCTTCACAATACATATGTTAATAGCTGTCTACAGTTGTAACAGGTTCCCAGCTAGTCCACGTTGTCTTTATTCTGTTTATATATATATATATATATATATATATATATATATATATATATATATATATATATATATATATATATATATATATATATATATATATATAATGTTTAGTTTAGTCCATGGATCAACATCACGGCACACGGGTGCAACCCATAAGTGCTCCGTTCTCCTCCTAACTCAAACCTGAGTCTGGAGAAACTCAGCTCAGTGCACGAATTCCGTAGCACTGGCGAGGATCCTGGAATATTTTGGGTAGATTTTTAACTCGAAATTTTGCCCGGGCAGCGCCGTTAGGCTACTCTTTTTCGATTTCCAACTGCCAAGGGACTTTTTACGTGCGCAACAATACACACGGGCGTCCGATCTCACTACCCAGAGACCAGGGGAAATTGTATTACTAGAAGTCCACGCGAAAAAATCCCGGTCCTCACCGGGGCTTGAACCCGGGACCTCCAGCTCTCAAGGCGGACACCGTATTTCGAGACCACGCAGTCCCCCGTGCTGTGTTGTAGAACACTGTGGATTTAATTTATTTCTTCGGATACGAACCGGCACTTGACTTAGTGGATAGTGAGTAGTGCAGTTTCAATAATCCTTGTCACACCGAGTCTAGGGTTCGAAATCAGCTACGGTCGATTTGGAAGCAGACCGCATTGCGTTGATTTCGGTGGTATGAGACTGGTCACAAATTACCGACCTTACATTGCTTGGTAAATCACAAACAGCCAATACAAATTGGGGTTTATTGAAACGTACTGCAAAGGACATGTAACTAACCTCCGATATAACTTGAATAATTAGGAACTGGTACTTATGTTCAACAACATTCTTATTCCGAGCATGCTGGTGAGCTTACCAATTCGGTGAGTGCAAAGCTTGTTGTTGCGTCTTCCATCGCCGTGAGGTTATTGCCGTGGCCCTCAAGCTCTCGTGTTGTCTGCCCAGTTAGTATGCCTCGGCATGCTTTGCTTATCGCAGGGGAGTCGATCCAAGCGGGTGTGAAAATACTGACTCCCATTCACCTTCTAAACAAGCATTAATTTCAACTATGTATGTAACATATGGGCGCGGGCAGTTGGTTCAAGATGCCGCGTTACCAAAGGATGCCAAGAACTAGCTGGACTGGAGAAAGAAAAGTGACAAGCGAACGAGTTATAGAAAAAGAAATGTGACAAGCGAACGAGTTATAGAAAAAGAAAAGTGACAAGCGAACGAGTTATAGAAAAAGAAAAGTGACAAGCGAACGAGTTATGGAAAAAGAAACGTGACAAGCGAACGAGTTATGGAAAAAGAAAAGTGACAAGCGAACGAGTTATGGAAAAAGAAAAGTGACAAGCGAACGAGTTATGGAAAAAGAAAAGTGACAAGCTAGAAGAGTTGTGCAAACATGTAATTGTATCTAGAGTTCTTAAAATAATAGACAAGTGGATGATATCGTGGCGTAGCCATATTCTAAGAAACGAATAATACACCGAAGAGTGTATTAGTAGGCAAAGTATGGGCAGCAAATAGAAAGGAAGGCTCAAGAAAGCACTTATAAAGCAGACACGCACACGCGTATCAATGCAGACGTTCGCAGTACTATTGAGAGGGATGAAAAACAACCGTTAGAATGTAATGATCGGAGGCTTCGTACCAAGCCCAATGGCTGAAATAATTGATAAAGATCTGTGATACGTGTTATTTCATATTGCTTGTTGCATATATATTTTAACCTTGGTGCTGTCACTGTTGCCATTTCTACACTTTCGTCTGGTCTCTTCTTTTTGGTTTTGGCCTCTTATTTTTGATTTTGGCCTCTTATTTTTGGTTTTGGCAGTATATTTTGCGAAGCCGCGGCTGAGAAGTCTCCGTGTCTGCCTCGGGGTCAGAAATTGCACCATCTTCGCTGTCTAGCGTAGTAACGAATTATACGTCCGGCTTTCTTGGGTAGTGTGATAGTAAGCTAGTTTTCTCGGGTAAGGACGAAGAACACGATACAACGTGTAAAGTGCGGAAGCTAAACTTTATCCATGACAGTTAAAAATCACAATGCATCTGCGCTGGTAAAAACTTTAATAGATAAAGTCCTACCTGCGAATACATGGTACCGATAACTTAAGTGGAATCTGCATGTCTTGAGAAAGCAACCATTATAGAAATCCCTGCCACAGTCTGTCATGGTAATCTCTGTAGCTAGGCGGGATGCACTGATATCCAACGTTGAAGGACGTTGGCTGGTGCATGCCTTTGGATCTCATTATTTATTGGCGTTGTTATTAACCACGGAAGGCCGGAATGGTAATGTTTGTGAGATATTACGTATTTGAGCAACGTGTGTCACTATCAGGTCAGAATCTGTACATTCGCGAGGTGAATATTCTCCACCTGATGGTATATATGACTGATAACATTCCTGTGGACTGTTTGGAGTTCAAATAACAGCTCGTGTTTACCTATTTCCCGTTGTCTAAAGAGAACCTTGTGTCAGTAGCTATTTACCTTTCCCTCTGTCTAAGCGTGTCTCAGATAACATGTCTAAACGGCTGCCAAGGGTGCCAATCATTAACTATACATGATCTAGTACGCGTCAATGAAGATTGCCATTTACTAGATGCTAAAGTACGGGTGTACATTTTCACTTATCTAAACTGAAAGCACAATAAGGCTAGGCGACCAATTCCTTTTCTCCTCGATTGTCCTGCCATGTAAGTTAATTATACGAGGCTAGGTAGAGCCCCAAAGCCATTGAGGAAAATTAGCACAATAGCATAATAAGTACGGGCACTAGCCAATGTGCCACCAAGACTCAGTAGTTGTACGATTTAATATCCCATCCACTTAGCAGTTCATATATAGATACCTGACTGTAAGATAGTGATGTAGAGTAATCGGGAAAGAAACTGTTCGCCTCATCACGGTGACTTTCAAAATGTTAGTTCAAATCTTGTGGTATCTGGCATATTATTAAAGACCAGTGGTTACCCAACGAGGAGGAAACCAGCAACATGACGACCACAACCTCGCACATTTCTGGCATCCCTCCAACGAGGATGGGTCGACCCAGGAAACATACACTTTCCACCTTAAACGGCGATTTGAATTCAGGACCACAGAGTCGGGGTAGACGAGTGTACTTGCCGGTGCGCTACCGCTGCTTGACCAGAAGGTATATATTCTTGTTCATATTATACTACATGAGCAAGCTATCTAGGTATGTAATACTCCTCCTCCTCCTCCTCCTCCTCCTCCTCCTCCTCCTCCTCACGCTCTCTCCTTCTCTGTCTTCTCCTACTCCCCCACCCCACACACACACCCATTTTCCGGTTTGCCGGTTGTCACTAAATGTTTGTATTTTTCTTCACAACATACCCAACAAAATCTCGAGTGTTTACATTTCATCTCTCTGAATAGTTTTCGGTTTTAGGTTGTTTCTCGAAGGTCTGTCATATTCGGTTTTCTTTTCTCTCCGGCCGTGGTATTCTTTGTATTTCCCTCAGAATCCACATCTCCGCTGCAATTAGATGTTTCTCAGCTTGTCTGATTATCGTGCGTTTCACGCGCATTCAACAGTATAGGTTGCCACCTTAGTACGCTTTTTCTCACTACAATTGACAGCTTTTTATTGCGGAGTGTTTTCCATCTTGAAAAGAATATGCTGCCAGGTCATAGCATGTTTCAAATCCAGAGCATATCGCATCGCAGAATGTGCCATTTATCTTTCTCCCACTCCTACCTACCTGCAGCCTCAGAAAGTACAACATATCCGGCTCGGGAGAAATGTAGAGATGAATAAACAGCGTCATGTCAGATCCGTGCGTTTACTTTAGGGAGACAGGGAGATTACCCGAAATAAAAGCCAGGATCTGAACAGGGGAGATTGGTCAAAAAACATTTGATTAAGTTTAAAGCCGTTGTGCATCATATTCGTATAGAAGAATGTTGTATTCAACCCTTAGCGTTTTATTTTGAGATGAGATGGGATTAGGAGAGAGAGAGAGAGAGAGAGAGAGAGAGAGAGAGAGAGAGAGAGAGAGAGAGAGAGAGAGAGAGAGAGAGAGAGAGAGAGAGCACTACTCGCAGCGGCATCTGGTCGATAACGCCGCAGTAATGGAGATGCATGATTTCGGCTGGCATGTTTGGGATTCGCTCTGCTAGTAGCGTGTTTACAGCACGGAAGATTGAACCAGGCCTAGCCAAGGAACGAGTGTGTTTTTACGATCCTCGGTGATAATTTGTTGATACAAAGCTGAAAATGCTCTTGAGCGAATTAGCATCTTGATGTTTCCAAGTAGTTTTGAAACGTATCCCCAGGTGGGCCCCCCACCCTTTCCACCCTTCATTTTTGATGTAGATTACAGGGTTGTGGTTTTGATGTAAAAATGCTCGGGTAGTTTGGGGATAACTATTCTGTTGCTGTACATATTTATAATATAGCGGGGGGGGGGGGGGGGGGGGGGGGGGGGGGGGGGGGGGGGGGGGGGGGGGCGAACAAGAGGAAAAAGGGTGGGAGTGTGGCTGAGGACGGGCGGTGCTCGTCTCCGTCTGTGATGATGCCGGATTTGATCTCTCTGTAGGGCTGAGTGGGAGAAGATTAGGTGAAAGAGTATGAAAAAAATAAGAAACAGAAAGGAGGAGAGGAGGAAGAAGAAGGAGGAAGAAGAAGAAAGAGGGGGAAGAGAAGAACAAGGAGAAGTGGCACAAGAAGATACAGCAGCATAAGTAGGAGGAAGAAAGGAAGAGGAGGAAGCAGGGGGAGGAAAAGTATAAGAAGAATGAAGAGAAGAAGACGAAGAATAAGGAGAAGAAGGGGCATAAGGAAAAGAATAAGAAGCAAGTGTGGGGGAGGGTGAGGAGGAGGAAGAGAAGAAGAAGAGGCACCAGATTGTCAGATGCGTGTATTTCCGTGACAACTGCTACGTTAGGAGGCGGGGAGCGATAAGGCGTCACATAATGAGATTGGGTGAGTCGCTCACTTCCTCATGACTGCCCGTCTAAGAAGCAGCTAGACAATAATGTGATGAAACTGTTGAGCCCAGAACCGCATGGGTTGAGATTATATAACTGATCAAACAGACTGACCTGGGATGTTGTGACAGTCTACAACTGAACTAGCATATCGTCACCAGTGCTGACAGTACAAAGTAGAGCGAATCCCGCGTGGCTACTGTGAGTTATCCAGCGTGGCCGAATGGATAAGAACTCGTGTTTTTAAACATCCTTTGTTCTGATGCCGAGGTAAGGGGTTCAACCCCTACACCGAACACTTGGACTAAAATATTGACTTCTCGTCCTTGACTTGGGGACGTTAATTATAAGTACCTCTGAAGTCGGAGTGGGTTCGCCTGATGGCGAAGTACTCTGGTAATAGGGAAAGCTAATCGACGCGCAAAATTCAGTCCAGTGCTACTAGAGACAGTGGTTCTCAACCTTTTTTGTCCCGTGCCCCCCCCCCCCCCTTCACCATATTTTCAGAACGTCCTTCCCATCAAAAACTTGGCCCGTGCCGCCCTTCACCGTATTTTCAGAACGTCATTCCCCCCCCCCCCCCCTTTCATATTTCCTATCTAAAAATCCCCCACCCCTACACAGTATACGTAAAAATGGAAGGTAAATTTAATAGCATATATACTAAAACAAGTCTAGACATCCACATAAAACATGATTTGTGGATCTACTTACTTTATAAAATGAAGTTTAGAAGGATGAGACGTACATAACTGTAATGTATGAAGGGAAAAACAATATCAAGTAATCGGTTCTTGTATTAACGCGAGCGATCTTGAAATAGTTTTAATTCCCCCCCCCCCCCTGGAAACCATGAAATCCCCCCCCCCCTGGGGTGGGGGGGGGGGGGAGATGTCCCCACCGGTTGAGAACCACTGGGCTAGAGGAAGACGGCGAGAGAAAATTCTTGCCAGTCTTATGTCATGGCACCGAAGGGGGTCAGAATACAAATTGACATATGCTTTAGGACAGTGGTTCTCAACCGGTGGGGATTCCCCCCCCCCCCCGGGGGGGGGGGCATTTTAGGGTTACCAAGGGGGGGGGATTAAGATTATTTATAGATTGCGTTAATACAAGAACCGATTACTTGATATTGTTTTTCCCTTCATACTTTACGGTTCTGTACGTATCACCTTTCTGAAATTCATTTTATAACATAAGTAGATCCGCAAATCAAGTTTTATGTAGATGTCTAGACTTGTTTTAGTATGTGCTATTAAATTTAGCTTCAATTATTACATATACTTACTAATAAAAGAACAAGTACATCAACAGGCTGTCTAAAAACTAAAGATGGCAAAATCATAATAGAAAAAGATCAGATTCTACATGTATGGACAGATTATGTGAAAGATCTGTATAATGATAACAGAGAGGAACAGTATGCTATTAGATTTAATAATGAAGGACCAGAAATGTTAAAGATGGAGGTTCAAAATGTTCTTAAGCATATGAAAGCTGGCAAGGCCCCCGGTGCAGATAACATCACAACAGAAATGATTAAAGCTTTAGAAGAATTTGGACTAGAGCAAGTCACTAGACTGCTGAACACATTATATGATACTGGAGATATACCTTCTGAATTATGTAATTCTGTATTTATTGCAATCCCAAAGAAATCAGGAACCTTAGAATGTGATCAACATAGAACAATTAGTATAATGAGTCACATCACAAAGATTTTGTTACGAATTATCATGCAAAGAGTGAGGAAGAAAATACAACCTGAAATAGGGGAAGAACAATGTGGGTTTGTAGAAGGAAAGGGTACAGTAAATGCTGTGTATATGCTGCGAACAGTTATTGAACGTGCTTTAGAAGTAAACAAGGATATACATCTTTGCTTTATTGACTACACAAAGGCTTTTGATAGAGTTAGACATGTCAACATTGTGGATATGCTTGCAGATCTACAAATTGATGGGAAAGACATTAGACTTATAAAAAACATATATTGGAAACAACAAGCTGCCATAAGGATTGATAATGAAGTAGGACAATATCAACCTATTAAGAGAGGTGTTAGGCAGGGATGTGTAATGTCTCCAGATCTTTTTTCCCTATACAGTGAAAATATTTTCAGAAATGTAGAAGACCTAAATGGAATCAGCATTGGAGGACGAAACATAAATAACATTAGATATGCAGATGATACAGTATTGATTGCAGACAATGCACAGGATCTGCAACAATTAGTAGACGATATTGTTGTACACAGTGAGCAGCTGGGGTTGGAATTAAATTGTAGGAAGACACAGGTTATGGTCGTCACTAGGAAGAACGAAGCACTACAATGTAATATACAAGTAAATGGGAATATTCTTCAACAAGTGAATCGGTTCAATTATCTCGGAACAGTCATAACATCTGATGGCAGATGCCTTGAAGAGATTAGAACAAGAATCGCCATTGCGAAAGTAGCCTTTAGCAAGATGAAAAACATTCTGACCAATAAAATGATGTCAATTGAAACGAGAAAAAGAGTGTTGAGGGGATACATAGAGCCTGTTCTTTTGTATGGATGTGAAACTTGGACAATGTGCAGTCAAGCTGAAAAACATCTGATGGCTGCAGAAATGTGGTTTCTGAGGAAAATGCAAAGAATACCATGGACAGATAGAAAAACCAATGACCAAGTACTACAAGAGACAAATGAAAATCGTAGATTGATTAGAGAAATTAGACGTAGACAGTCAAAAATGTTTGGACATGTTATGAGAAGAAATGGACTGGAGAACTTAGTGACAGCTGACAAGATCGAAGGGAACAGACCAAGAGGAAGACCGAGAGGAAAATACCTGGATGGCTTGGCCACATGGCATGGACGAGACAGGAACACTGAGCTGATCCACGACTCTGGTTATCGAGTGAAATGGCGAATCATGACCGCCCACGCTTTCCGGCATGGCACATGATTGATTGATTGATTACATATACTGTGTAGGTGCAGGAGGAAATTTTTAGGGAGAAAATACGAAGGGGGGGGGGGGGGATGACGTTCTAAACATATGGTGAGGAGGGGGATAACATCCTAAAAATATGGTGAAGGGGGGCACGGGCCAAAAAAGGTTGAGAACCACTGCTTTAGGAGATAGCAGGATTTGGAGAAGCATTTTCGCTCACGCCAGCCGGCAAGGCACGTGATGATGATAATACTTACTGTAGCGGAATCTGAACCTGTCTCATCCAAACCACAATGGCGCCTGGGTGCAGGAACAAGGTGTACTTCGACACATGGCCAACTCGTCTCGTCGTTTGCAGGGGACCGGTTTGAATGTTGGTATGGTAACCATAGCTGACATTTGTTATGTTGTCTATTGTGTCGTTTAATCTCGACTTCTTTCTTCTACTTCTGTGAATGCAAGTCAGTACCTGTGAATGTGTTTGTGTACTAGTATCTACCGTGGCACATGCCTTACCTTGCTCGAGCAGCTGTGTAATCAAGGGGTGTCAAAGAAAGGGAAGAAGTGTTTCTGTTACCTGTCATTGTGAAACTTTCGCTTCCGCCGCGCCGTGGACAGCAAGCAGACAGGGGCGCACTTAAACACAAGGCACAGCGTGTAACTGTAAGCTCGTGTCTGCAGGAAGCTTCGGCTGTATCGTCAGTTCTCGCCCTGGGTGGCCCGGCGATTCATGGGAGCCGAAGCAACTGAAACCACCTTGTGTGCTGGCCCGGGATGTTTTTGTGTGGAACAGATTGGCTGGCGCTCTCTCTCTCTCTCTCTCTCTCTCTCTCTCTCTCTCTCTCTCTCTCTCTCTCTCTCTCTCTCTCTCTCTCTCTCGCTCTCTCTCTCTCTCTCTCATTCATTCATTCTTTCATTCATTCATTCATTCATTCATTCATTCTCATTCAGTTAACAACTACCACTCTTACTTATCAATAAGGCCAAACTATTTCTCAAAATCCTACATCGGAGTGGTCAATGTTACCTTTGACCATTGTTGAAATATATTGCAAGACGTAGCAAACGACTATATATAATTACATGTCCCGAAGCCCAGGACAGACATACACAAAACAAGCTTAGCGTTCTTTTCAGCTCATCCATGGAACAGTCTTTCACAACAAATCAAAGAAATACCAATCCCTATCCTTATAATTGCAAACTATTCGAACACTATCTCAGTATAGAATACTTGCTCCTTTAATAATAATAATAATAATAATAATAATAATAATAATAATAATAATAGTAAACACAGTATAACATGTACTATTGGTAGCACAGTATGATTCCATTAGCGAATTGCCATCAATAATTGATATACGTGAGTCATTTAATGATTTTTGCATATGTTCCATGCCTTTATAATGCAAAAATTGAGATTGTTGTTCTCGATTAGCCTCATAGGTGATGCGTGGATGAAATAATGTATGCCAGCAGAGAGATTAGAAGGGCAGAATGCCTGATAGGTCTAGCTTGCGTGCCCATTTCTTAACCCTTTATAAATGAAGTTCGCTCTCTCTCTCTCTCTCTCTCTCTCTCTCTCTCTCTCTCTCTCTCTCTCTCTCTCTCTCTCTCTCTCTCTCTCTCTCTCTCTCCCTCTCCCTCCCTTCCCCCAACTTGCAGCGAGGCACCGTTGTCATTTGGAGGTGAGAGGTTCAAGTCCCAGTTTGTAACTATAGCTTTCAATGTTGAAGTTGTCTAGTGCGTCCTCTAGTCTTGACTTGAGCGCAAACTTCTTCTTCTGCTGCGTTCATCCGGAGAATTTTTTTTCGGGCGTGATTGCGTTGTGCCTGCTTACAGCAGAGCTGCGTTCTTGCGTCGGGTTAACCTTCTCGGGGGTTTCTTAGGACGTTTGACTCTCACTGTTGTGGTGTTATCCCCCATCCCAGCTAGCAAATTTAGAACAGCCGAAGACATCCTGGTCAGCCCTCAAAGGAAGGCAGGGGCAGACCATGGACATTCCCCGCCATCCAAGGATTCCATAATTATTATTGCATAACTGCAGAGCCGACACATAGCGCTCTGGTACTGGGCTCACCCAAGGAATCGTCACGTCCTGCACATTGCTGATTAACCTCACTTCCGTATATTGGGCCTTCCGTTCACCACAGGCTGTTTACCTGGAAGCCAGAAGAATGTAGTCTGCAGATGACATCCACACAGTGAGCTTTCGATTCGGACTTTCCAGGTAATGGATTTGCTATCCAAGCTTCCGTTTCATGCCCCTGGGACGCTTTTGCTACTGACATGCCTGTGGTATGAAGTGTGGCAGTCTAAGTACTTCATCATGTACCTTTAGATGTCAACCCGAATGTAGTTAAAGTAAGCTGCAGTCAGCTTGAGCTTGATGTTTGTTCTCTCTCTCTGCTGTCTTCTTGGCATCTTCAGCTCTGTCTTCCAAAATTTGTAGTTCTTCAGTCCAGTATGGTTTGTAATTTTTCTTCGCTCCTTGGAATGGACTCAGTGGCCGCCTGTATTATTGCTGTGTTTAGACTTTCCACCATTTGTTTCATATTGCCATGTCATGTATTTATGTTTTCACAATATTTTTCTGTTAGTACCGCAAATCTGTCCCAATCAGCTCGTTTGTAATTCCAACGATGCAAAGGCTTTTAGCTCGAGTGGAACATACTCCATATTAATTACAAGCTTGATTGGTCTGTGGTCACTACCTGCTAATTGGTCAAGCACATGGCGATCGATTTTGTGGAGGATGTCTCCTGTGCAGAAAGCTAAGTCTGGAGTAGAGGTGGTAAACCATCTTCTAGAGTAGAAGCTCAATATGTCATCCGCTTTGTTGAGGAGATGAAGATTTGAGTCTATTTTCCAGTCCTCCACTTCATCTCCTCTGTTGTCAGTATCTGGGTATCCCCATCTTTCTTTCCTATCTGCTATTAAAGTCTCCGACAATAATGCAGTTTGTGTTTGAAAGTGTAAGGTCTATATCTGCTGGGCTATAAGGTTGTAAATTCTTCTTTTCACGTCCTTTATCATTATATCAACACCTATAATTTTCGTTTGGTTTTCAGAAGTCACAGATACTTTACTACAAGGTATTGTGTTTCGTGTATGTATTAGAACTCTTCCTTTGTGTCCTTCGTGATCGAAACGTGTGGCCTGATATCCGCTGACTGAGAATCTGCAATTGGCGTTGAGGTGTGTCTCTTGAATGCATGCCACATCTGTTCTATCTTTATGAAGACGATGTGTTAAGGGGACTTTCTTGTTAGAAACTCCTTCGGCATTCCACTGTAGTATGTTGAGTGTCCGGGGTGTTTGGTCAGTAGCTCTTAACCTACTCCTCTGTGCCTTGACTCCACAGCACAGGGGAAGGTGACCACCAGTAGTAATGGGTGGACCCCGTTAAGGCAGAGGGCCCGGCATTATCACCGCCTGATGGGACTTCACGATTAACACCATACTGATTAATTTTAATCTGTGACATCATGAAATGATTAAGTTACGTTGCACTGCTTTGTCAAGCCTGTGGCTCAGTACATCCGATTTCGACAAGCATTTTTCGGGGTGCTTTCCCTAGCCTTTGACTGTCCCCAGTCTAACTACAAGGCAGCAGGTCTGTGTGTCTCTCCGTCTGGTTCCTCTCCCTTGACCTGTTCGTCATGGGTAACCCTACCAGTAGCTGTGCTGCCGTCGGCATAGCTCTTGGGGTCATTGGAACACGCAAACTCCTCTACCTCGTCGCGGTGGACACACGGCAGAGAAGGGGGGGGGGGGGGTGAGACGCAAACAATACATGTGTGTTTATTTAGGAACTGTCTTAGTGGTCTCAAAAGGTTCCCCAGTTCATATATCCTCTTTGTCCTCCTCCTCCCCCGTCCCCCTACAACAGTAGCGGGAGTATGGTATGGGGATGTGAAATGATAGAACTATTACATTTTGTAGGGTTTAGTACACGAAGTAGTAGGTGGCTAGTGTCTCCGTCCCACTAACACAATAATTGTATAGGTTCATTGGAATTGTGACGGGCCGCATTTACTTCCCAAAACATTTCCTGGTACCCATTTCGGCCTGTGTCAACCTGAGAGCTCAGACCAATTAATAAAATCCGTGCATTGAGACGGATTCGAACACATGGCCACTGGGGCGACAGTCAAGCGACTAGTGACTGTGCTCTCGCGACTACCCCGGAAGCGTACTAGTTAGTTAGTTAATCGACAGATCATCCTCATTGCACATCGAACCACTCAGTCCATAAGTGCTTTGATCCCCTTCTTAGCAAATCCCGCAGCGTGTAGCGGCTAACGGCACCAGTTCTGTGTTAGTTTATCAATCTTCTTTGGTTCCCGTGTAGTGTTCTTGTTTGGCCACACCTCTTTTAATTTGCTGTTCTCGCAGTCTGACCTTGGTTATAGATTCGAAGTCATCACTTGGTTCTCACAAAAGACTTACTTCTCGTAGCGCATTCAGAATGTCAGCTGGTCCATGGCGCGTCTGCCCTCCACATTAGCCATGCGTAGCGTACTGGTAGGAAAGAAAGCGCACCCCGTGTTGGTATGTAAGCAAGCACCCTTCTTCTTCTTTCGTTCGCTTGAAATGTGTCTATAACTGCAATGTTGTCTCTTGTATGAATTTAACTGTCTTTTGTAGTTCACTCAGTGGTCCATATATTTTATCTTCCACTGTCGTTTCTCTAGGCCAGAAGGTTTGCCTAGATATGTTTGAAATATCTCATGGCGAAATTGCATGGCATCATGTTTTCTTTGGTCCTCCTCCTGGTTGATTGCCTCCGTCCTCAGCACCTTTCCTTCACTATCGCAGAATGTGGTCTTACTCGAGTTTAGATGTGTACGCACGCCCACATGTATGTATGAGCATACATAGATAGAGCATCCTGGTTATTTTACGGCGCCAGAGACTCGCTAGAGCATTCTGGTTATTTTACGGCGCCAGAGACTCGCCGCCGCCACTTCTCCTGTTAGTTAAAACAGTTCCGCCACGTGAAGGCCGGGAGTTGAACTTTTATTGCCAGAGGCGGTGAATACACGAGCCATAAGGTATTTTGCAAGGTTGGGTGCTAACCCCAAATCTGCTCCCCCGGCTAAGCAAGCACCCTATCTGTAAGTGGTCTTAGCCCTTCCATACATACCTACATTTACTGTATTAATTTCATCTCAACTTGTTCCTCTTGTACCTTGCGGTGTCGAGCTGAAGCATAAACAACCAGAGAGTGCCCGTTTATGGACTTCGTATGTCGAAATTCCCATGGACTGTTATTTCCTCTGTCGATCAATTACATGGTCGGCCTCCTTTTCTGGTTCCATTTGGTCTGTGCATCATTGCTTGTTGTTGCGTACTGTTAGTTGGTAGCCTAGTCATGTGGCCAATCAGTATACTATATTGACTGAGTTAATTACGTTTAGCTTCGGTGTTGTTTACTGGTGACGTGTATTCTTTCGTGCGTGGTTGTTTCCGTGCAAAGCTTTCTGCTGATACTGGTGTTAGGCTACATCCTCTCCAATATTGTCAGCTTTCCGTCAACCTAATGTGGATACCTGCAGAAACAACATCACGGGATGGCCGAGCGTAAAATTCGTTACTGGATACATGGATATCTATAACGATACTCCCTCAACTGGGATATTTTCACTTTAAATTGCCGTTACCGGCAAAGGTCTCTGGTATTGTATTGTCACCTGCTGACGTTATGACACACAAATGGTTCATGGTCTGCCAACTTCCATTATAAGACCAGCTCCAAAGGAATATTCTCTTGTAGTTGATGTTTTCACACTTCAGTGGCATGGGTATGCTATAGCTGGGTGAAACGTGGCCACCATGTTTGGCAATCCTTTACATTGGTGAAAGGGATGGCTTGCTCACATGTATCAGAAGCAACGTTTAATAACAGTTTGACTCTATGTCTGTCTGTCTTGTCTGTCTGTCCGTCCGTCCGTCCGTCCGTCCGTCCGTCCGTCCGTCCATCCATCCATCCATCCATCCATCCATCCATCCATCCATCCCCTCTCTCTATCTCTCTTTAGCTCTCACTCTGTGCGTTTGTGTGTTAAATATGTTTGTTAGAAAATCTCCCTGTGAATGGCATGCGCCAGCATACGTTTCTATTATTTTGTGTTTTAGACGGCCGCTGATGCCCTATGAGTGCCTTCCGCTTCTTCTTATGCTTACAGTGCTGTGATGTCGGTTTCGGATATAAACTTGGCTCTTATTTTCAGGTAGTTGATCTTCCTTTCTCCCCCTCCCCCTCTTTGTCTCTCCCTTCCTCTCTAGACGCTGTGACCTCTGACATCTGTGTAGACGACACTGTTATAGAATGTGCTGTCATCACATATTGTTTAACTATAGCTGCAGAAGTTCCCGTTGTGTCACTAAAAGCTTTTTTTTTTTTTTTGGACACTTGTGAGACTCCTACCAAAGACCGAAATTCGTGATGTACATCATTACGCAAGGGTGTAGTCACTTGTGAAACAAATAGGACTAAGAGTTGTGAAGAAAAAAAAAGGCTGGGGAAAAAAGAAACCACTGCAGGAGATCCTCCTCCTGGAATATCAAGCATTCTTGCCCATATTGTCAAAGAACATTTCGAGCCAAAATAGGCCTTATCAGCCATCTTAGAGCTCAAGGCTCCATACTTTCAACCTTACTGGATGAAATAAATGGTCATCATGATTGTTGATGGACAAACACTATAGCTGCAGGAAAAGTTCCCGTTGTCAGCTTAAGTGGTCTTTACGTTTGCAGTGTCTTATCAGTTTTGTGTTGTTTGGTCAATGACATCTGTAAAACTGCTCCATTGTGCTGCCACAGATCACACAAGCTGCCACAGATCACACAAGCTGTCGCAGATCACACAGTCTCTCACGGATCAGACAAGCTCCCCTCAGATCACACAAGCTCCCCTCAGATCACACAAGCTCTCACAGATCACACAAGTTGCTCTCAGATCACGCAAGCTCCCCTCAGATCACACACGCTGCCCTCAGATCACACAAGCTCCCCTCAGATCACACAAGCTCTCACAGATCACACAAGCTCCCCTCAGATCACACAAGCTCCCCTCAGATCACACAAGCTCCCCTCAGATCACACAAGCTCTCACAGATCACACACGTTGCCCTCAGATCACACAAGCTCCCCTCAGATCACACAAGCTCCCCTCAGATCACACAAGCTCCCCTCAGATCACATCACACAAGCTCTCCTCAGATCACATAATCTCTCACAGATCACACAAGCTACCACAGATCACACAAGCTGCCACAGATCACACAAGCTGCCACAGATCACACAACCTCCCACAGATCATTCAATTTGCCTTCAGATCATTCAAGTTGCCCTAAGATTACACAAGTTGCTGTCAGATCACACAAGCTCCCCTCGAATCACACAAGCTCCTCTCAAATCACACAGGTTGCCACAGATCTCAAAACCTCCATTCAGATCACACAAGTATCCCTTAGATCACACAAGTTGCCCTCAAATCACACACGTTGCCCTCAGATCACACACGTTGCCACAGATCACACACGTTGCCACAGATCACTCAAGTTGCCCTCAGATCACACAAGTTACTCTCAGATCACACAAGCGGCTACAGACCACACATGCGGCCACAGATCACACAAGCTGCCCTCAGATCACACCATCCCCCACCAGATCACACAATCACCCACAGATCACACAACCTCCCACAGATCACACAGCCTCCCAGATCACACAGCCTCCTCAAGATGCAGATTCAGAACGTCAAAAGAATCAACCTGCATAGGTCAGAGATAAATGTCATAATCTTTTTCTTCGTGCCTTTTTTAAGGGGCGTGCACCAAACTTGGTTATGCATTCTACTCAGAGGCCTGTATGTCCGGCTTAGGCATGCATTCGGTGACTTCCTCTACCAGGGCGTGAGTGACTTTACGGTCTACTCAAAGCGATTTTCAAGTGCCGTAGGATTTTGAACTTGCACATGATATTTGTCGCCCTTATCGAAGGATAGGTATTGGATCTCACTACCTAAGATATCATGGGTACGTGTGATATCATTAGATACCGATGGTGCTGGAATCAACCCCGTTACATTTTGAGCCTGAGTCGGCCACTATAACCTCTCAGCAAGGCACACACACACACACGCGCGCCATAATGTAAGTAAGATCTCTCTCACTCTCTCTGTGTCTGTCTGTCTGTCTGTCTGTCTCTCTCTCTCTCTCTCTCTCTCTCTCTCTCTCTCTCTCTCTCTCTCTCTCTCTCTCTCTCTCTCTCTCCTCTCTCTCTCTCTCTCCCACCCACCATGTCCTCAGTTCATATATTGCTTGTCACTTTCTTTCTCGACGTTTCCAACACCCATTCATAAATTGTTAACAAAATTGACGATGACATGCCGATGACCTTAAAGTTATGAGAGTTTTAATCGGGTCGTGCCATAAATTGCCAGCCATATTCTGTGTTGCGTGTTGCCACTACACCGGTTCAAGCTGTCGAGTCAAGAGCCTGCCCATTAGCTAAAAAAGCTCCCTTCGCTACGAGTTCACAAGGGGCAGTAGCAGCCGTTTGACTGGAGACGTGCCAGAATGTGCTATCTGCGCCCTAGCGGTTTTAATTGCCAGTTTAATACAGTGGTTCTCAAAGATATGTAAACACTGGCATTTTTGGCATTTTACATATGTTCCTGACTCGGCACACTGCTGATCTTTCCGGTAATTTGTAGTGATCGTCATTTTCAAGCCATTTAATCGGGCAAGTGGGGTGGGGCAATAAGCATGCAGGCGAACAGACAAAAGCGAACGGAATGGGAATGAATGCGTAGAATAATTGGTCGGGGGGGGGGGGGGGGGAGAGAGAGAGAGAGAGAGAGGAGAGAGAGGAGAGAGAGAGAGATTAGTAATAATAGACAAAGTGACTGACACCTTGTCGTCTTGATAGACCATAGTTTGTAAAATGGAGTTCAATCAATTGATCAGGTGTCGTCTCCACAATGAAGGTTCGCTGCAATGGATCTTCAACTGTTGAGCTATACTATCCGCCCAGATATATGTTGAACTACTACCTGTCTAGATATATGTTTAACTACTGCCTGTCCGCATGTCTGTATAACTACTACCTGTCTAGATACCTATTTAACTACTGCCTGTCTTCATGTCTATACCTGTCTAGATATCTATTTAACTACTACCTGTCTACATGTCTGTATAACTACTACCTGTCTCGATACCTATTTAACTACTACCTGTCTAGATATCTATTTAACTACTGCATGTCTTCCTGTCTATATAACTACTACCTGTCTAGATATCTATTTAACTACTGTCTGTCTACATGTCTATATAACTACTACCTGTCTAGATATCTATTTAACTACTACCTGTCTTCCTGTCTATATAACTACTACCTGTCTAGATATCTATTTACCTACTGTCTGTCTTCCTGTCTATATAACTACTACCTGTCTAGATATATTGAACTACTGCCTGTTTACATGTCTATTGAACTACTACCTGTCTAGATATATGTTTAGCCATTCCCTGTCTATATAACTACTACTTGTCTAGATATATTGAACTACTACCTGTCTAGATATCTGTTTAACTATTCCCTGTTTTATATAACTACTACTTGTCTAGATATCTATTTAACTACTACCTATCTATATGTCTATATAACCTACTACCTGTCTAGATATATTAAACTACCACTTGTCTAGATATCTATTTAACTACAACCTGTCTAGATATCTATTTAACTACTACATGTCTGCCGCTCTCCCTGGCCAAGGTGTTAAGGACGTTGTTCGTAATCTCGTATACTCTCGTACGAAGCACAGCTGCGCGAGATTCGCCAGCGGATCGCGTCGCGTTGGTTACTTAGGAGGTATGTGAACCGGTCGTTCAAAAAGCAATGGCAAACTACTGAACGTAAAACGTGCCAAGATATCAACAGCAGCTGAAAAATGCTGGTGTTGACCGCAATGTCCTGTAAAAGATATGCGGGGAAAAAAAACAAAAAAACTACCTGTCTAGATATATTGAACCAGTACCTGTCTAGATATCCGTTCAACTATTTATTCCAATTTTTAAAATTATTCAAATTATTCGAACACTATCTCAGTACATATTACCTTCCCCCTTAATAATAGAAATAATAATAATAACAAAACCCTAATATAACAGCCTGTCCTCCCTTTTGGTAGACCAGTATTTTCCACATAGCTAATAACAAGTGTCACACCATTATCTAATATTACTGAGTCATGTAGTAGTGATGTTCGCATTTTGCCCATGCCTTTATAATGCATATCTTTTATATTGTTGCTGTTCTCTGTTAGCCTTGAATGATGTATGAATGAAATAATGTATGAAAGAAAGTGATAGAAGGGCAGAATGTAAGATGGGCCTGCGTGCCCAATTCTTAATCCTTTAGAAAATAAAGTTCGTTCGTTTGTTCGTTTGTTCGTTCGTTCAACTACTACATGTCTATGTATCTATTTAATTACTAGCTGTCTAGATATATTGAACTACTACCTGTCTAAATATCTATTGAACTACTACTGTCTGTCTAGATATCCGTTCAGCTACTATAGTCTGTTTACTTTTGTCTGCCCCAATATAAAATTCCATATCTCAGTAACCAACTGAGGGAAAATGATGAGATTTAGTATATAACCTTATCATTATGTCCACCCAACAAAAATTTTTTTTTGCTCTGCAGATTGACAGTAGATTTCAAAGTTTGTTTATATGCGGTGTATCATTTACAGGTCAGAGATGAAGTGCACGTTATTAAATGTATTGCGTCTTCACACGGAAACATTAGCGTTGAATAGTTAATTTTCTCGTGGAACATAGGATTGGCGTTATGACAAGACCCTCGCGTAGTGGAACGGGGCATTACTGTAAAACAAGTTTGTTAGAAATCACTAGTTTTTCACCAAAACATCAAAGAAATGTCGCCGCTTTCCATGATTTAAGTTGCTTTTGGACCTATCAAAGACATATTCCTTGGGTGGGGATAAATATAAGACTGCAGGAAAAATTTCATAACCATGCAACAGACAGTTGTCAAAATAATTGATCATGAATGAAGGTATTCATTTCTGGACAGACTATACCTATCTAGGTATCTGTTGAACTACTATCTGTCTAGACATCTGTTGAATTACTACCTGTCTAGACCTCTGTTTAACTACTTTCTGGTTTAATTTAACCACCAGAATTTTACGACGTATATATCAAGCTTATTGTGAGACGATTAGAATTTCCTTTTCATATTGAGATTCCTTGAAACTGCCGACATTGGCTGTCATTCTCCACCGATCGGTGTCTGAGTGCCTGCTTTGGAGATCTGATACAAAAGCGCCTGGAATAATGCAGCGTGCCCGATCAGTCCTGCCCTAAGAATTGTATCCGATATTTGAGAGAGAGAGAGAGAGAGAGAGAGAGAGAGAGAGAGAGAGAGAGAGAGAGAGAGAGAGAGAGAGAGAGAGGAGAGAGAGAGAGAGGAGGAGGAAGAAGAAGAAGAAGAATCTATTATAATGTCTTTACTCTCGGCAGTTCTACTCCTTTTGTTTAGGTGACCACAGAGAAACTAATATAATTTGTTGATCTTCTGCCCTCTTTCCGTCTTTCTCCCCCTCGCGTTTGTATCTGCCTGTCTCTCTCCCTGCCGTGTGTCTGCCCCCCCCCCCCCCCCCCCCCATCTCTCTCTCTCTCTCCGTCTGTCACTCTCTGTCCCACCAATTGCGCCTGTCCTCCTCTCTCACTGTGTCTGTCCCCCTTCCTGTCCGTTTCTGCCCCGTCCTCCCCGAGTCTCTATTCCTTCCAGAGCACGTCGGCTCCCCTCCCTGAATTATGCCTGTCCCTCTCCCTCCCTGTTTCTGATTGTCCCTCTCCTTGTATGTCCCTCTTGCCTTCCTGCCGTGCTATATAATGTGGTTCACTCCCCCTGCTCTGTCGGGACGGGAGACGTACGCCTTCTATCCCTTTCACACTAACAATTTAACTGTAAAATTGCCACCTGTCTTACTCCATTCGTCCAGGGATTGTGGTCCGCTCCACATTTCCTTTTGTTACGTGTCATTGCTGTCCAATGATCACGCTTGCTTTCATCCCCCATCTGGAAGCGTCATTGAGCCAGAAATCCCCGTTGTGTTATTTTCCTTCAGTGGTCTGGATTTAAAACTAAAGTACTGATTTAGTTTTCGGAAATGGCTACTCCTATTCCATCTTTAAAAAAAAAAAAAAAAAAGAGACAGAAGAGATGCTGGTTGTAAAAGCATTATATGCTTTGTATTGATGTTTGATATATGTTTTACCGAGTAAGATAAGCTCTATACTGATATCTGATACATACACTTGACATCCACATATATACGACATCTCCACCCTCCTTCTCCCTCTCTCACACACACCCAAACGCACACATCTACCATATTGTTTATAATGCTTATGATAAGTCGTTTTCTTGGCGAAGTGCTTAAGCCGCACTCGTGCTGGGAATATTGTGGGTTCAAATCCGGACCCCGCCATTCGATTCATTAGTACAGTTTGTTTTTCAGAGACTCCTGGGGGTCCTCGCTGGAGCTAGGCTTTTTCGTCCCCGCACAGACTGGGCTATATGGGTAAAAACACGGTGCTGTGAGGATGATCTGATGTCTTTACTCTTTTATAATGATGATGATGATGATTGGTTTAGCTGTGAGCAGAAAGCTCTTGACAGCCCATTGCTCCTTGGATAAAGCCGTAGAACCTCCTCAGTTGTAGCTGTAAAGTGAAGCTTGTGTATTTGTGATAATAATATAGAATGAAAAAAGGGGTTTTTAATTGAATATCAAGAAAACAGAAATATTGGTTTCTTTGTTCAAAGAAAAAGATAACATCAAACTGTGATAATTACAATAAAAAGAAGCATGTTTAAACCAAGCCATTGCTTTTAAATGTTTGGTGTGGGGTGGGGAATTATGGAAGATGGAAAGCGTGGGGGTGGGGGGGGGGGGCAAGCGAAAACTGCATCAGCCCGGGCTGTGTGCTATGGAGAGGTGTAACTTTATCCCTGGTCCCCGCCATGAATTAAAGTTATGCCTCTTTTAAGGCACAATGTAACAATCTTTCGTCTGTCGAGACGCCAGTAACAATTTTATTTGGTCGTGTGAAGGAGGGCATTGGAGAACATCGCGAAGTCTGGACAGATCGGCTGTAGAAAACGCAGAAGCAGAGGCAGACTGAGAGCAGTGGTGCTGGATGGTCTAAGACCATGTCAACAAAAACAACAAAGAATATCACTTGATCCAGAACACCAAAGACAGGTCTTTGGGGAGAACATGGACGCCTGCGAGATTTGGCAAGGCATGTGTTGCAGATGGAATGACATTCTATATCGGCACAATACATGTAATATATACAGTAGATTTAACAATATGTTTCTATTTCATCTGCTCTCCTAATCAATATTGTTTTACTATATACCGTAGCTTGTTTTCTTTCTCTGAACCCACTGAGCAGTATGTGTCTACGGTCTGTGATGTCTGGTTGATTTCTGAATCTTTTCTTGACGGTTTAACTAGGTTTGTCACTTGACGTTTCCAGCTAATTGGTTTGCATTCTTCTCAGTGCATTGATCCCAGTGCATTGATCCCGAAGAGAATGATCACTGGCTGATTTCAAGAAGTCTTCAGGGACAAGCCCATTGTGGGGCACGCGATTTACAAGATTTGCTGGTGTGATTTCAATCCCATGTCTCCCATGTGTGTCTCAATCTTTCATTGTTTTCTTGTCTACTCCCGGGGCGCACGTTTTGTTTTGTTCGCTTGATGCATTGCTTCTTAACACTTCTGCTGCGGAAATAGAATCTATTCCAAATCTCAGAAGTTCATTTCTTCTTTATCATCATCATTTTATGTGATCTTCTTTAGGATTCTGTCCATTTTGCACTTATTTTCATACCCCATTATTGTGTACTTCCTGCTGGGCTACATATATCCTGTTTTTGTTTGTTTGTTTGTTTGTTTGTTTGTTTTGTTATGTAATTTTTTTTAACATTCATGTCCATTTCATTTATTTCGTTTTGCTAAATTTTTTTTTTTGGGGGAGTAATCTGTTATTTAACACACCCGCTTCTCTCTCTCTCTCTCTCTCTCTCTCTCTCTCTCTCTCTCTCTCTCTCTCTCTCTCTCTCTCTCTCTTTCTCTCTCTCTCTTCCCCACATACACACATGTACGTGCGCGCACACACACGCGCATTCACACGTATCTCATCTCATGAGCTAGTTTTATTGTGCAGTAGTACATACGCCTACTCTGCCTTAGGGTGTGGTCATACTCCGCTTCACAATTCCCCGACATAGCGAGTCGTGGGCTCGAAATCTGCCGCGGACGGTTTGGAAGTAGACCGTTTTGCGCTGATTTCGATGGTATGAGGCGCCGACCGTTCAGAAATCAATAGCAAACTACTGAACTAAAAATTGCCTCGTAGATTACAAAAAGCTTATACACGCTGGGATTGATTGCAACGTCCTGTAAAGTACATGCTACTAGTTGTAACAAGTCTTATGTCTCTGTCGATGTACTCATTCTTCTTAGTCATGTTCCTGGCTCCTTGCTTCGCGTTAGTATTGGCGGGCTACGTGTCAAATAGAGCAGGAATATGACACGAGGGGACAGTTAGTTGCATATCCGTTACAATATTACAGGACGTAGCAGTCAACTCCAGCATATTTTGGCTGTTTGTGATTCCTGGGCTAGTTTACGTTCAGTAGTTTTTGCATTGCATTCTGAACCACCGGAACTCATACCATTGTATAGAAACCAGCGCAAGGCGGTCTGCTGCCAAATCTCCCGCAGATGTGTTTCGAACGCGGTATGCAGGATTACAAATTGCATTCGTAACCTCTTTGCCATAGAGCAGATACAGAGAAAGTCTAAATATGCAAGCAGACGGTTAGCTTTGATTGTGTGTTTGATACATATGACCTTTACGTTTATGTTCATTATTTTCTTGGTCTTCCTTGTTTTGTTGTGAAACTGAATGTTCATACAAAGCAACGTGTAATGTGTGTTTCTTTTGTTTGTGTATATAACAGAGCGTTGCCGGTGTTAATGTTAAGGGACACATGTGCGAATAAAACATATACATTAATATACACATATGATAACATAACATTTATGGGATGGTGAAGTACACACGCATTCCTTGCATATGCTTTCTTTCCACCTTCACATATATACGCAGAATGGGATGTTTCACCTGTCCATCTCTTTCTCACTCGCTCGCTCTCTCTCTCTCTCTCTCTCTCTCTCTCTCTCTCTCTCTCTCTCTCTCTCTCTCTCTCTCGATCTAAATCGCTGTCTTGAGATGGCAGCATATTGAATGCTGTGAGCTTGGACAATAACCTATAAATTATCATTTACCTTAAAAATATGACTTCCCTATAATTACTGAGTCACATAGTTACAGAATTGAAGGATAACATTTTTGTTGTTTATTTCCCTGACTATCAGAGAAACTGCTGTTGCCTCGCACTCTTTATCCACTCTTGTGTATACGCTCTTGCCAGTCGTTGATCGGGTTTCTTTCTTATAAAAAGGCTAGGCCCACTTCCTTGTTGTTCTCTCCAGGCTTTCAGCGCACGATGCCAGGTTTATCATACTTCTGATATATTCATTTCCCATTCTGTGTCTGTCTCTTTTGGAAACACCAGCAGCCATTCATGTGTAAACATATGTCTGCTAATTTGTACACGTCTTTCTTTCTTTTAATACGTTTTTATTGTTGCTCACTTACTTGGCGCTGTCCTGATTTACTAGTGGGATTATATCTCTAGATGTTTGTTATTCATTTTCGTAACATTTTCTAGTGGGCTCTCTCTCTCTCTCTCTCTCTCTCTCTCTCTCTCTCTCTCTCTCTCTCTCTCTCTCTCTCTCTCTCTCTCTCTCTCTCTCTCTCTCTCTCTCTCGCATCTTACTTTTTCTTTATTCTGCCGATTATTTCTCGTTCCATCCGCCCCTGGTATTATATGTATATTTCCTTTGCATTTTTATATTGGTTTTCAGTAGCCGTACTTCTGATTTAATGTTGTCCGCGGATCTCTATGCTGCTAGCGATATTTTCGCAATCATTGTAGAATGATCACCGTGCGAGATGTCTCCTGTTTTTGTTCTCACTGATATCAATACAATGCTGTATCTATTCTGAATCCGTGCGTAATTTGATTTTGAACCCTCTTTCTGAGATCTGAGAATAGTGGGGTGTTGTTTCAGACACCAGTTACCACTGCATCCCTTTCTTCTTTCTGCGCAGTGAATCTTCATTACATACCACCGGTAAAGTGTTCACAATACATTACAATTGTTAATGAGAATGGGAGAAAGCTTGCTAGATTGACAAGATATGTCAGTAGAATTCACACTGAAACGCTGAAAAGGCTTCACGGATATTGGAGAAGGGTTTCCTATATTTGGCATCCTGCACCCGACAAGGGCCATGACAGCGCAGTGGTTAGCACGCCTGCCTGCTGGTCGAGGGGTCATGGGTTCGAAGTCGCATTGAGGCGGATGTTTAAAATTTACCTGGTCTCACAGATTGACCCAAGTACAATGAGCACCAGGAAATGTCTCGGGAAGTAAAGACGTCGGTAGGATTTCCACCACATCACTGCCAGTACCGACCACATCACTCCCAATACCGACCACATCACTGCTAGTACCGACCACATCACTCCCAGTACCGACCACATCACTGCTAGTACCGATGGGTGTATAACAATATGGGGCTAGCACCATATACCCGATACGTCTCAAGGTGTAAAAGGTGTCCTTACCAGACGATCAATGTTCAAGGTGTCCTTACCAGACGATCACTACATCACTTGAGGGGAAAATGCTGATATCAATCCGTGTATATTCATCTAACGACCAGCAGTACAGTAAGTAGTAACACGATGGCAAGCACAAATGTGGTTAACCTACGGGCTGAATTGTTCAGATTTATGTCCTTGTTTAATCTGGACATGTGCAACCTGGCGAGATGAATGTCCTGCCTGTCTTGTCTGGACATGTGCAACCTGGTGAGATGAATGTCGCCCCTGTCTTGTCTGGACATGTGCAGCCTGATGAGATGTATGTCCCTCCTATCTTGTCTGGAAATGTTTAAACACCGCTGATGTGTTTAAATATTTCATAACTGCCAAGAAGGAGTCGCGTGATCAAGAATAGACTGGTCGATAACTTGTAGTGAACGAAGAAAGTACGTGCCCACACAGTAAGCGTGGTTTATCTGGAGACTAGATAGTGGAGGAGCGAGGGGTTAGTGCTAGCTAACAGGGAAATCCCGATGCTTATAGTGCCATAAACTCCAGACAAGACAAGTCCAAGGGGAATTTGAAAAACGATTCGATTGACGACAGCCGAGAATTGAAATCGATGGACGGGAACTGTTGGCAAGCATGGGGATGGTACAGAGTTGATGGTAATCATTCACATTGACAGATTGATTGCTAGAGAGACAAGTAGATAGATATGCAGACTTATGGCAGGCTGATAAACAGATAGACTAGACATGTTGATAGTTAGGAAGGCAGGGTAGTTCGATACACGAATCACTTGTAGACAGGCGGTCAGTCGTAAAGACAGGCCGATGTACATGCGGACAGACAAGTTGGTAAATAGACAGAAAAACACGGCGATGGATAACATTTTAAAAAGAAATTAGTTGCATGTCCTTCACAGGACGTAGCAGTCAACTCCAGCATTTTGGCTGATGGATAACATAGGTAGATATAATGCAGATAGATAGATAGATAGACAGACATAGTAGCCACACATGAAAAATATACACGTAGGCAGACAAGACGATAGATCGACAGACTTGCAGACATTAAGACAATGGACACAGATGTTCACACTGGCAGACAGAGTGATATACGTGCGAACAGTCAGATACAACCAGATCGACAGACAGGTTGATAGACACAAATACAGACAGGTCGATAGACACGGATACAGACAGGTCGATAGACACGGATACAGACAGGTCGATAGACACGGATACAGACAGGTCGATAGACACGGATACAGACAGTTCTTCTTCTTCTGCGTTCATCCGGAGACTTTTTTTCCGACGTGGTTTTGTTGTGCCTGTTTACAGCAGAGCTGCATTCTTCACAGTTCGATAGACACAAATACAGACAGGTCGATAGACACAAATATAGACAGATCAATGCAAATACAGACAGTCCAGTGAAAATACAGACAGGTCGATACAAATCCAGACAGGTCGATAGATACAAATTCAGACATGACGGTAGATACGAATACAGACAGGTCGATACTAATCCAGACAGGTCGATAGAGACAAATCCAGACAGGTCCATAGACACAAATCCAGACAGGTCGATACAAATCCAAACAGGTCGATACAAATACAGACAGGTCGATAAATACAAATCCAAACAGGTCGGTAGATAAAAATCCAGACAGGTCGATAGATGCAAATACAGTCAGGTCGATAGACAGACAGAGAGACAGTTGGTACATGTCAACAAGAATACATAAACTGAGAATTAACTCAATTTAAAATTTTAAAAGACCATGTTTGTATGAATAATTGGATGTGTAGATGGATGAACGAATGTGTGATGTCTTGGATGAATTCATGGGCTGATTTGAAAGAAGAGATCGCCCAGCGTGTGAGAAGCAGTGTAGTTTGGGAACCAGCACCGGAGGCGGCCTCGAGTGAAAGATTCATGTCGCGAACTAGTATTCTCCTTGACACGAGACTTTTCCCTGTTGGTTGTAGTTGCCGACCCTGGGCCGTGTTTATTGTCTGTTAATTACCGCTCATTCGTTCATGGCGTTAATTAAATCTGGCGTGCAGAATTGAAGACTCGTGACCTCCTTTCCCTGTATTTACTCACTCTCTCCTTATTAGCTAGTCCCTTAACACCCCTGCTATCAATGTGTGCCTCTCGTCTCTTTGTCTCGCGCTGTTTCTCCCACTTCTCTCCTCTTCTGTGCATCTTCTTCCGTCTCAGCTTCCATTTGGATATCTTACACATCTTTCTGACTGCATCGTCATCGGCCTTTCTGTTATGACTGTCTCTTCCCAAGTCCTCTCTGCTTCCTTTGTCTCTGCTGCATGTTGCTTCCTTATTTCCAGCGCCGTCTGTTTGTCTGTTTCGTGGTCGGTCATATTTGTCACGTCCGTGGTCTTTCCGCCATTCCTGTATATTCCACTGCTAGGTTTATTCTCGCTTTCCCCCTCACCCATCCAAGTTCTCTCATGTCCTTAATTCTTGTTGTTGTTGTTGTTGTTGTTGTTGTTGTTGTTCTTCTTCTTCTTCTTCTTCTTCTTCTTCTTCTTCTTCTTCTTCTTCTTCTTCTTCTTCTTCTTCTTCTTCTTCTTCTTCATCCGGAGTGTTTTTTTCAGACATAATTGTGTTGAGCCAGGAGTATTTGCGCCCTTCGGCCGACACATCCGACTTCTGCTGGCGTTTGTTGACCGGATTAACCTTCCAGGGTGTCCCTCATCCAATGCTTCTCTGTATTTCTGTCCTGTTTCATTCTCCGGTTCTAGTCTTTTTATTTGCGCCTTGTTTTTCATCTCTCTCTCTCTCTCTCTCTCTCTCTCTCTCTCTCTCTCTCTCTCTCTATCTCTCTATATATATCTCTCTCTCTATCTATATATATCTATATATATATATATATCTCCACCACCCCTTCATCCTTCTGGTTTTTATGCTTTCTTCATTCGTCTTTCTATTTTCTGTGTCTGTATCACGTATCATATCCTTACTATTTTTGCTATTCTCTCCCGCTCTCTCTTTTATCGTTTTCACGCCATGCCAATCTTTGTTTTACCTACATGTTACATTGCTTTTCCTCTGCGTGGCTTCTTGTTTCTACCTTAATCGTTCTCTGAAAATGCCTCCCTTCTCTCTCTCCATCTCTCTCTCTCTCTCTCTATGTGGGGAAGGGGGGGGGGTTGTCTCATAAAATGGTAATATGCATTGTTTATGTTTACATTTATTTGACAATGTTTTTTCCCCCTATGTGTATGTATCATGCACTATTGATGAACGAAAGATGAGTGATTGGAATGGCCGATTGGAATGGCCGATTGGAATGGCCGATTGGAATGGCCGAGTGGCCAATTTGTTACCTTTTTAAAAAAAAGTTCGTTCGTTCGTTCTCTCTCTCTCCCCCCCCCCCCCTCTCTCTCTCCCTCTCTCCCCCCCCTCTCTCTCTCTCTCTCTCTCTCTCTCTCTCTCTCTCTCTCTCTCTCTCTCTCTCGCTGTCTTCTCTTGTTTCTGTCTTACGTTATCACCAACCATATTAGCTTATCAGACGTTACTCCACCACCCAGATGGCATATTCCGTTGAAACCAGTTGTAAACCATGGCATTGTTGCATACTCTCAACTTTTAACCCCATCGGAGTTATTGTATACGCATAATCTTATACACGGTAGTTGTATACATTCCTTGTTTAAACCATCGTAATTGTTACATTAATGCGAGGTTACAACTGTAAACCATCGTAATTGTTACATTAATGCGAGGTTACAACTGTAAACCATCGTAATTGTTACATTAATGCGACGTTACAACTGTAAACCACCGTAATTGTTACATAAATGTGGGGTTACCACTGTAAACCTTGTCAGTATGAAAGAATGCATTCCCCTGAAACCCACCCTTTGCCGTTATTAATTTTTATTTGGGGAGCTCTGGCGTGTATTGTGTGTCTCCTTGGAGATCTTACCATCGCCCTGGTGATCTGCTAACTTACAGTTTAAGCCTGCCAAACATTCCAGCAGAATGGTTGTGCTTCAGAAGCACAACTGTCTTTTGTGGCGCCGAAGGCCAGTGTGACGTCTGGAACGAATTACCAACGTATTATATTTCCTTTCCTGCTAACTCCCTTCCGTCTTTAACATCTAATTATCTGAGTTCCTCTCTCCCGGGATCTCGGATCAGCACCCTGGGGGTAAATCTACATCTCCCGGCCGCTAGCGGCAGTCCCATTGTGCGCTGATGCGGAAGAATAATGCAATCGTCAGAAACGAGGAACTCCTTCCTTGTCCCCAGGCCGTGCATCGTGACATTACGATAGCAGCGCGGGCCCTGAAAATCTCCGTTCTCTGCGAGCTGGCAACTACGGGCAGACCATGTTGAATTGCGCTTCTGTGATGCTCGTGTACAGCTGGCGGGTTAAGGCGACTCGCTGGCTGGGTTTCAAATTCGCAATCTGTTTTTCTTATCTGTTGTCTAGTATGTTGTTTAACTGCTAGTGTACGTCAGCGGTTCTCAAAGGAAGGTGGTGTTGCCCCACCCGGGGGTAATTAGAAGCATATGAAAGGAGATATGGAACTGGGTCTCTAGATAATTGTGAACGCACGTTGTTGAAAAGATTAGGAGGCGGCTTAGCTGAGAAGTTGCGGCGTCCGTCTAGGGCTTACAAGGTGCTGGGTCAAATCCCGACAGTAGGCCGGGCATGGTTAGAAAAATGTTGGTTTCTTAGGGTATCTTATCACAAGGATCCTCCCCTGGCATTTGGGTAGTAAGATCAGATAACCTTAACTTCCTCGACAGGGGCCACAACCATTAGGTTCCCTGTGCCAGTAGCCAATGCCAAGTTACACAACACGGCAACTCCTCACCATAGATGTTATCTATTTACCTACCTACCTTATAATCCGCCCACCCAATTACCCACCCATCCACCCCCCATCCACCCCTCTCTCCACCCATCCATTCCTCTCTCTCTCTCTCTCTCTCTCTCTCTCTCTCTCTCTCTTTCGTTCTATCTGCTTATTGGTCTCAATATCTGTCTATCAGCTAGTTTGGCCTTCGTGTTTGTCTCCCTATCTGTCTGTCTACCAGTTTGTTAGCCGTCCCTTTTGTTACAGTATAAGCCTTATTACTTAATTAAGCCTTCTACTAATTCTTCCGTTCTCTCTCAGACATATCATTTGGAAATCCATGCTACTCCCCCTCTACCCATATCTTTTCTTTCCTGTTTCTGTTTGTCATTTTATTATCTAGAGACGAGAACCTCTAGCCTACACATTTTTGTAGTGTTCCTCTCCTGGCGGACCCAGTAATTACATTAGCATAGGTCATCGCAAATCCACTTCCACAAACAAGTTGAGATAGCAAGTTTGCGGCCAGAGCCGGGGCTTTGACTTTGATCGTCATCTGGCTTTGATAAAACCAGGCAGTCAAAACAGGCAGTCATGTTTTTGTCATTCTCAATTGAAAGGAACTTGGCATTTCTTGGCGTTGATACCTGGCAGTTGCTAACATTTCGCCCCACAACAAGCTGGCACATGTCATTCATCGGCGATGGGGTTACGGATGCAGTTCTCGTAATCTCGAATACCCGCGTTCGAAACACAGCTGCGGGCGATTTTGGCAGTTGGCCGCCTTGCGTTGGTTTTTTTTACGAATGGGTGCTGGTCGTTCAGAAAGCAATGGCAAACTACTGAACGAAAACTTGCCAAGAGATCACAACAGCAAGGCATGCTGGTGTTGACTGAAACGTCCTGTAAAGGATATGCAACTAACTTGACATTTCACAGTCCTCGCGATTCAACTGCAAGTGTAGAAGTGACGTCGAATGCTAGGCTAGACCAGCTTGTGTCTGCTTTCGGCCGCCTTCTCTGTCTACCTCTAACAATAACAAATGACAGAGAAGCTAGACGGGTGGGGAAAACACACAGTAACAGTTTCGGATAAAACATATTGTGGTCATGTATAATAGAGAGACCTCGGTGGTAATCTATAATAGAGAGAGCTCTGTGGTAATATATAATAGTGAGAGCTCTGTGGTAATATATAGTAGAGAGAACTCTGTGGTAATATATAATAGAGAGACTTCGGTGGTAATCTATAATAGAGAGAGCTCTGTGGTAATATATAATAGTGAGAACTCGGTGGTAATATATAATAGAGAGAACTCGGTGGTAATATATAATAGTGAGAACTCGGTGGTAATATATAATAGAGAGAACTCGGTGGTAATATATAATAGAGAGAACTCTGTGGTAATGTATAATAGAGAGAACTCTGTGGTAATATATAATAGAGAGAATTCGGTGGTAATATATAATAGTGAGAACTCGGTGGTAATATATAATAGAGAGAACTCAGTGGTAATATATAATAGAGAGAACTCTGTGGTATCATAGTATGATAGCCTGGGATTCTGAGATAATAATGATAATGAACAAATTTTAAAAAAATTTCTTGTCATTGTTCTCATTTATTTTCTTCATATTTCTTTTCTTCTTATCCCGTTCTTATGCCTTAATGTAGTCGCTATAGTATCATCCCCGTGTTTATATGTTGTATTGTTATGTATGCATTTGCCGATGAAGGCTAGTCGCCGCAACGTCCCATGTTTTCCGTAATTGTGCTCTGTAAAGCCGCATTACTTTGTGTTATTCAGTATTGTTTAATATTTAATAGAGAACCTCCATGGCCGGGAAGGTTAACCCGGTCAACAAATGCCTGCAGAAGTCGGATGTGTCGGCCTAACGGCGCAAGAACGCAGCTCTGCTGTAAACAGGCACAACGCAATCACGTCCGGGAAAGAAAAAAAAAACTCCGGATGAACGCAGAAGAAGAAGAAGAAGAAGAAGAAGAAGAAGAAGAAGAAGAAGAAGAAGAAGAAGAAGAAGAACCTCCATAGTAATAATTATCTACACCAGTCTATCCCCGGTAATTGACATATACGTGTGTCAGCATTCTCTCATTGAAACGTGCAATGAAAGCCAATGAATACAGGTTGGGTGGCTGTGTCAAGATGAAGTCAAGCGCGGTAGAAGCCAGCTGATGGGCCCAACTCAGTGTGGGACATCTGGTCGGCTAGCTTGATGTGGAGTCTCTTAGTGGACGAGAGAACAAATACAGCACCTACCTGCCGGATTAAACATTCACAGACTGCACGTTGGCGGTAGCGCCAGGGCACGCTGATATCAAAGTCTGGCAGAGGGTTATTACAGACTCGTTTGTGAGTTTATCTCCTTTCATGCAGCAGGATGCACGGTGTGTGGCGGGTGGGTTGGCTTCTAATGGACATGTTAATGGCAATGAGCGGGGCATGCGTGTTGATGATGCAGATTACTGGCGGGCGATTGACGGTGGGCGATTAGAATCTAGTCCAGCTCGTGACAGGCTTCAGGGAATGCCCTGTATCTGGAATATGTAAATAGCAAAACTTATTGGTATTCATAAATATCTCCACGGGTATTGTTTGACACTACTAGTAGAAGAAGAAGGAGTCAGGTCTTAGTCAGATATGACTGAGCTACCGTATGACAGTAGACGGTACTACCTGCTTTCTGTCAGCGCCGAATGTTGGGCGGCGCTTACCAAACCCGACACCCCACATTGTGCCAACGGCTTCGGGCGGAAGAGCGCAATTGGGAGGGTACTAGCCTTATCCTGGTGCGAGGAAATGCAACCCAAAGACAAAATAAGTCATGGCAGGGCAGACCAGGCCCTAAGCCTTGGTTGGCAGCTGGTCTAGGATCGAAGCTCCGACAGGCGGACAGTTAGAGCATTGCTTTGCTGATCCGGCAGCTTCTGCAGCTTGTCTTGTTCCAGATGTATAGGTGTTAACTTTCCTCTGGAGTGAACTAGGCAGGCCGAGAGAGGGATCATGCTGCATGGGCAACACATGGTTTCTTTATTTTAGCCCAGGCTTTGTGCTATGGAGAGGCAATAACTCCATCCCTGGTCTTAACCGGTCTCGGAATCAAAGCGAGAGGCAACTGTTACGGGTTATAAGTCCTTGTCAGTTGGCGTAGACATGGGGCGCCACGCGTTGCCTCTGACGGTGGGAGACACCTACAGGTGTCACTGATCAGCTACCGCCCGCCTCAAGCTGGGCAGCCCCCGGCCAATTGGGTGCTGATCCGCCACAGCCTGCCTGCTTCAATGGGTGCTTGGGGCTAGGACAAAATCTGAATCGCAGGCTGTAAAACCAATGCACCAGGTACTAATAAAAGGAATAATAGAAACCTCAAGCTACGGCTTGCAACCTGGAACGTGAGAACCATGTGTCCAGGATTTTCCACTGACTTGACAAATATTGACGATGTGAGAAAAACGGCTGTGATTGATGCTGAACTCAATCGTCTTAACATTGATATTGCTGGCCTGCAGGAGACTCGCCTCGCTGAGGAAGGGTCACTCAGGGAAAACAATTACACCTTTTTTTGGAAGGGAAGAGGGCAGGCAGAAAAAAGGCAACACGGTGTGGGCTTTGCAGTGAAGAATTCGCTACTGGGAATGATTGATATCCCAGCTGGAGGTAATGAAAGATTATTATCACTGCGCTTGGCAACCTCTTGTGGATTTGCCACCATTCTCACTGCATATGCACCGACACTCACTTCCTCTGATGATGTGAAAGATACGTTCTATGAGCAGCTAGACTCTGCGATCAAGGCAGTTCCAAAATCCGACTACATTTATATGCTCGGTGATTTCAATGCTCGTGTGGGCAAGGACTCGAGTTCATGGCCAGTGTGCCTTGGAAAATACAACATCGGTCACATGAATGATAATGGGCAAAGGCTGCTGGAGCATTGCACTAGAAATGACCTATGTATTACAAACTCTTTTTTTAAAACAAAAGAGATGCATAAGGTCACATGGAAACATCCAAGATCCGGCCATTGGCATCAGCTGGACTTCATTATCACACGGAGACAACATCTGAACCATACATCATTAACTCGAAGTTACCACAGTGCTGACTGTGATACAGATCATTCTTTGGTTGTTGCAAGGGTTAGACTGAGACCAAAGAGAATCTACACAGCTAAACACAAGTCTAGCCCCAGGATTAATATTATTAACACTCACGATCCTGGAAAGTGCTTTGAATTTCAACAGCAACTTGAGGACGCTTTCAATGATACATCAGAAAATTGTATAGTAAATGATAAATGGAGTAAACTTAAGGAAACTATTTATAAAACAGCGGTAGGGGTTTACGGCACTGTGGATCATAAGAGGCAGGACTGGTTTGCGGCAAACAGCCAGATACTGCAGCCCTTGATTGATAAAAAGAAGATAGCTCTCTTAAGAAACAAGGAAAGACCAACGCGTAACACTCTGAGTGAGCTGAAGCAAGCGAGGAAGGATGTACAAAAGGCTGCCAGGCAGTGTGCGAATGACTATTGGATCAAGTTATGTGAGTCCATTCAAATCGCAAGTGATAAGGGAAACATCAGAAGCATGTATGAAGGGATAAAGAAAGCCTGTGGTCCAATGATCAAAAGAAGTGCACCGCTGAAAACCTTGACTGGAGAAATCATCACTGATAAGAAACAGCAGATGGATAGATGGGTCGAGCACTATTTAGAGCTTTACTCAAGTGAGACCAAGCTGGCGGATGATGCCCTCAACGCCATAGAGGCCCTGCCAACTCTTGACCACCTGGACACACTTCCCACTATAACAGAAGTTAAGTGTGCTATAAATGAGCTTGCATCTGGCAAGGCTCCAGGTAAGGATGGGATTCCAATAGAGGTGATCAGGAGTGGGCAAGACACCCTCGCTCTACAGATCCACCAGCTAATAGAGCTATGCTGGCGAGAAGGACAAGTCCCACAGGATTTCAAAGATTCAAACATCATAACGCTGTACAAGAACAAGGGAGATCGGAGCGACTGCAACAACTATAGGGGTATCTCACTTCTGTGTATTGTTGGGAAAGTATTTGCCAGAATTGTCCTGCGCAGACTTCAAGTCCTGGGAGATCAAGTCTACCCCGAATCACAGTGCGGCTTCCGTCAGAACCGGTCTACCATTGATATGATATTCTCATTGCGACAGATGCAAGAAAAATGCCGGGAACAAAATCAGCCACTGTTTATTGCCTTCATCGACCTCACAAAGGCATTCGATTTGGTCAGTCGTGAGGGTCTGTTCAAAGCACTAAAGAAGATTGGCTGTCCACCAACTCTTCTGTCCATTGTGGAATCGTTCCACACAGGCATGAAGGGTATAATCAAGTTTGATGGCTCAACTTCAGAAGAGTTTGAAATCAAGAGTGGAGTTAAGCAAGGTTGTGTACTATCCCCCACCCTCTTTGGGATATACTTTTCACTTCTACTGAAATATGCCTTTCGTGATCAGGATGACGGTATATACATTCACTCACGCTCAGATGGTGGCCTCTATAATGCTCAGAGATTGAAGGCCAAGACCAAAATTAGCAGGGTACTAATCAGAGAGTTGCTTTTTGCGGATGATGCTGCGATTACGACCCACTCTGAGGAAGAATTACAACATCTACTATCTGCATTCTCCAATGCTTGTTCTGAATTTGGTTTAACAATTAACAAAAAGAAGACACAGATTATGTCACAAGGTGCACATGGTGTACCATCAATCTTTATTGACGACGCCGAACTGGAGATAGTAGACCATTTTACATATCTAGGATCAGAGGTAAATAGCAAATTATCCCTCGATCAGGAAATCAACAGCAGGATTGGCAAGGCAGCAACAACAATGAACATGTTAGCAAAAAGAGTCTGGGAGAACAGGAAGCTTACTGCCAAAACAAAAGTCCTCGTCTACCAAGCCTGTGTCCTTAGTACTCTTCTTTATGGCAGTGAAACCTGGACAACTTACTCACGCCAAGAGAAACGTTTAAACAGCTTTCATATGCGGTGTCTGCGAAGAATACTTGGTATTAAGTGGCAAGACAAAATCACAAATACTGAAGTATTGGAAAGATCAGGTTGTGTGACGGTGTATTCCATGCTCAGTCTTCGTAGACTTAGATGGATAGGACACGTTAGGAGGATGGATGATGGTAGAATACCAAAGGACATCTTTTTTGGTGAATTACAGACGGGTAGGATATCTCAGGGTCGGCCTCTACTACGATACAAAGATGTGTGTAAGCGGGACATGATTGATACAGGCATTGATAATGCACAATTGGAGCACGTCGCCGCTGAACGTGTTGCATGGAGGGCAACTATCAGAAATGGAATAAAGACAAAGGAGAAAATGATTGCAGATAAAGCACACACAGAGCGTGAGAGACGTAAGATGGTGCAAAATGGTGGAAATGACCATGTTTTCACATGCACCTACTGTGGGCAAACATTTGCAGCAAGAATTGGCCTTACCAGCCACACTCGCCACCGCCATGGATCGTAGTTATTGCCATATGACAGTTATTAAGCCTTTTTGAAGCACAATGTACCAAACTATCGTCTGTCAAGACGGAAAGGTGCCTATGGCCAATGGTACTAGTAGAAGAGTAGACGATATTACCTGCTTTCTGTTAGCGCCAAATGTTTGGCGGCGCTCACCAAACCCGACACCCCGTATTGTGCCAACGGCTTCGGGCGGAGGAGTGCAGATGGGAGGGTACAAGCCTTACCCTAGTGCGATGAAATGCAACCTACAGACTAAATGTCATGACAGGGCAGATCTGCCCCAAAGCCTTGGTCGGCAACTGGTCTAGGATGGAAGCTCCGATAGGCGGACAATTAGAGCATTGCTTTGCTGATCCGGCGGCTTCTGCAGCTTGTCTTGTTTCAGATGTATTGGTGTTACCTATCCTCTGGAGTAAACTAGGCAGGCCGAAAGAGGGGTCATGCTGCATGGGCAACGCATTGTCTCTAAACTCAGCTCAGGCTTTGTGTTTTGGAGAGGTATAACTCCATAGTACAAACTATTCTGTAAAGACGGCAAGGTGCCAGACAGTAGAAGACACAGAAAGAAGTAGAAATTTACAAGGCGCGCTAGCCAACAGAAGACGTGTGTGAAAGCTATATTAACATCGGAATTCGAACCTGTCATCTCCATATACTGACAATGATTGGCTGCATCACAGGCGTACGTCGACTCTCCACCAGTTAAACATTGATTATTTTAATCAGCCTAGAGCCGAGCTGTGTACATGGTTGCATTAGCGCCTTAAACATAGTTTTATGGCAAGAAGATTGCTTAACTCTCTCTCTCTCTCTCTCTCTCTCTCTCTCTCTCTCTCTCTCTCTCTCTCTCTCTCTCTCTCTCTCTCTCTCTCTCTCTCCCCACACTTACATATTTTTATTTTGTCCCACCTCCTCCTCCAACACCACCTACTCCTCTTCTTCCTTCCCCTCCATATCCTTTCCATCTTCCTTCCCCTCGTGCCCGGAGATGCTAACATTCGGCTGTGTTGTGTCCGTTCACACGGAAGGTAATTTATTGCGCCTTGAGATGGTCACGACCGACTTCCGCACATTTGGTTGGCGCTTGTCTTCCCTTCTGACAAATGTTGTAACTATTTTGCTGTGTTAACGTTTGTCTTTTCCAAGTTTTTCCTAGTCACCGGCTTAAACGGCCTACTTTCTACGATTCCCAACTACTGTTTTAAAGCAACATGCACACTGAGCCTACCTGGGTCGTGCGCTGGTCCCAGAAGTTGAGGCGTGTGATCCACTACGAAAACATTGAAAGAGTGTTGATATGACTATATAGGGTTCCTCTGAGAAAGTTGTTCAATGTTGTCCAGGCTCGCAGCTGCTATGTTAGTGTTTACAATGTTGAGTTGAGTTGAGCTAAGAACTGACATCCCATGCGCGCTATGTGTCCTCTCGTTCAACAGCCAGCGAAAAGTCACACTACTAATCGTTTCCACCGCTATCTGATTAAAAGTTCTCCTGGTTTTCCCTCTGTTTTGAGATTCTACGAGAACCCCTACCAATACTCCCCCCCCCCCCCAATCTCATCCTTTCAACATATGGGTTCTCATTCTGTACCCCCATCTTCTCCACCTGGCCCCACAGGCGCACGACCACCTCCCACTTGTCCATAGGCAATCTACCACTCTGCCAACCTATCAGCCTGTTCATTACCCCTGCACTCCCGCATCGCCAGGGCAAACAATCCATACAATCATCACAATTAGTGTTTACAATATGAGCTGAGATCACTGTGACGCTTGTTAACACTTGTGGATGTTGTCTATTTGCAGACCTCTCCCCTGAATCACTTCTCCGGAAACTGTGTGGATAGCAACGGCAATGCCAGCGACAGCAACAACAGCTGTGCCCTCAGCAGCAACAGCGACAGTGTTGGCGTCAATGGCAACAACAACAACAGCTCTGAGGTGGATGCTAACAGCAACAGCAGTCTGGTTGCCAACATCATCACCAGGGATCATCTGGGCCACCAGCATCTGTGTCACCGGCAGCAGATCAACAGTGACCACATGGATGCCCAGACACCCTCGTCCCGCGACAAGCTCTGCGATGTTGTAAGTCTTCTTTATGATGCCCGTCCCGTTTGTTTGTATTACATACATAACGTAGTGTGCTGTCTCTAGCTCTACCAGGGCTATTTTACCGCGCTCCGAAATTCTCTTCTATATATTTTTTTGGGCTCCCTCGCTTTGAACTCAAGCGTAGTCCATGCACACTACTAATAGTGCTGGACTGCATTTTTTATATGGATTAGTTTTCCCTATTCACAGTGTCTCTCACCATCAGGCGAACCCATTCCGACTTCAGAGGTACTTGTAATTTACGTCCCCTTGTCAAGGACGAGAGATCAGCATTTTAGCCCAACTGTCCGTTGTAGGGGTTGAACCCCTTATCTCGGCATCAGCATCCCAGATGTTTAAGAACGCTCTTTCATATCCATTCGGCCATGCTGGCCTATTCTCTGATATAAGTTTGTTTACTGTAGCTTTTCGTTAGTTAAAATTGTATTGATTTTATGCACTTTGATGGCATCAGTGATTCACTCAAAGTTCAAGTAGGTGGACACTATTCACAGATGTTGGAATACTAGATAGATAATTAGAAACTTCTTCTTCTTCGTTCATCCGGAGTTTTTTTTCCGGATGTGATTGCGTTGTGCCTGTTTACAGCAGAGCTGCGTTCTTGCGCCGTTAGGCCGACACATCCGACTTCTGCGGGCATTTGTTGACCGGGTTAACCTTCCCGGGGGTTTCTTAGGACGTTTGACTCTCACTGTTGTGGTGTTATCCCCCATCCCAGCTGGTCCATATAGAACAGCCAAAGATCCTGGTCAGCCCTCAAGGGAAGGCAGGGGAAGACCATGGGCATTCCCCGCCATCCAAGGAGGCTTCCATACTTGCAGAGCCGATACATAGCGCTCTGGTACTGGGCTCACCCAAGGAATCGTCACGTCCTGCACATGGCTGCTTAGCCTCACTTCCGTATATTGGGTCTTCCGTTCACCATAGGCTGTTCTTCCGGAAACCAGAAGTATGCAGTCTGCGAGACATCCCCACAGTGACGTTCGATTCGACTTTCCACAGATGGTTTGCTATCCAAGCATACGCCATTTCGGCCACTAAGGACACTTTGCCACCGTTTATAAGTCCACACAGGGGGCTTTTGATTCGGACTTTCACGAATGGATTTGTAACAACTACGTGAGTCCCAAGTAACTAGGTAAACATATTTCAATATTATTCTATAACCCTGGCTGGGAAAGGTCGTTGCTTGGCCAACCCGCGAGACTCCGTGTCCCCCCACGCCACCTGTCACTCTCGCTTGTCGACCTCAGGCATATTTGCCTGCAGGTCGTTCTGCTGCAACGCATACAACATGACGTGCGTCAACACATTTGTAATTGTATTTAATAACTCAATACAAACAGCACTGAAAAATATCTGCGATTTACTCAGAATCACTACACACAAACCAACAGAGAAAACTATCCTACAAGATCACACATATAAAGCTCCCTAGATCATCGTTTTCCATATGTGTCCTCTTAATTCACACCTCCTCACAGCAAGTCCCTGTCTTTATTTTCCCGCGTAGGTGTGTTCGAACAAACAGGTTCCCTGCGATCAGGAATTCCAAGGTGCCCAGTGGCTCACGAATGTAGTGTGTCCAATGGTTAGGGAAAGGGCCTTGGAGCACGTGGCACAATTTTGCGGGAAAAATACTCAAGAAATAAATAGATAAGATTGCACGGGTGTGTCAGTGAAATTAGTGCGGGATTTATCCCAGAAGCCAACATACGCGATCCAGCCACAGAAAAGCCTGCCGGGTAGGTCTCTCGAAAGTATCCGTTCGGCCCGCCATGGTCGAGCTGGTATGGCCCAACACAGCAGGGACTTGGCCTAGCAACATAATGTCGAGTCGATGCTCTGGTCCGAACTGCGGCCATATCGCCGTCAAAAAGAAGATCCTAAATAAACCATTTTGAGACTCTGGTGTAAACTTCATATTCACCGCAATGGAGAGTCCAATGTCTCAGCATGTCGGTTGCCATACAGAAAATACATACAATTACCTAGTAGTGTCAACTTGTCCTTCATACCACACGCCTCTCCCACGCATACCATGAGGCCTGTATTAATATTGGCACATACCTTCTCAGGCTTACCGCCTCACTTGCAAACCGTGCCTTTCTCATTACAAAGCTATTGTGGATAGTGTGAGCGTATGTATGTATGTTTCCTACGCCTACTATCACTAATGTGGGTCTGTACGGGACCGCAGGCATCCCCGCCCCATCCCTAGCAATACCAGGAAAGAGGAAACTCCCCTGCCGCCGCCCTCTTGTCTGAGCGTCACCGCAATGTCTGCCGGTCTTCACTACCCAGACATCAGATGGTTCAGGTTTTCTCTCAGGGGAACAGGGAAGTCCATTTATACTCCAACAACTCCTATCGACCAGAACCACCACGTCCACCTGCCCCACCCCCCCCCCCCCATCAGCCGAAAGACGAAAAGATAGCACAGAGATCGCCTCTTCTGACTCAAAGAAATATAACCCAGATGGGTGAACGGTCCCCACGGAGCCGTCCTCCCCTCGGAAATTCAATAGCTAGAGAGATTTATAAGTCAAAGAAAGAGAACCACTAACAAGGTAAAGCCATAGAAAGAAGAATACCCCGATATTGTTCCACCGCCCTGCCCAATTCTAGCCGCCTTAGCAAATTGGCAAGAAACAACTTTGGAGGCCGTCTTCACCAATTCGTCTCATTATTTGAGCGACCAAGCGTATAGCCCATGTCTGGCAGACAATTATCTAACTTCCTTTCATTCCCCAGCAGTACGATCAGGCACATTATCTGTAAATTCTTTAAACTGCAATACTGTCCGACAAAATCCGAAAGGGTAACACGGACATTTCACGCCAACCATTACCCTAGGTCATATTTGGTGCACAGGCGTGGCCCTTGGGTTTCCCGAAGAACAGAATAGATTACAAAGTAATTCTTAGTCACTGCTCGGGTTATGAAAGTAACCCAGAGAACTCCACTCCGAAGATTGCAGCGATAGGTATGAGGACATGGGGCCACTGGGGTTTCGCATACATGGAGTTGCTATCCAAGCAATATTCCATTTCATGCCACTAGGACACTTTTCCACCTTTTATGAAGCCCACACAATGGGCTTTTGATTCGGACTTTCCACGTAATGGATTTGCTATCCAAGCAATATTCCATTTCTTGCCTACCAGGACACTTTTCCACCTTTTATGAAGCCCACACAATGGGCTTTTGATTCGGACTTTCCACGTAATGGATTTGCTATCCAAGCAATATTCCATTTCGTGCCACCAGGACACTTTTCCACCTTTTATGAAGCCCACCAAGCGAGCTTTCGATTGGACTTCCACATAATGGATTTGCTATCCAAGCAATATTCCATTTCATGCCTCTGGGTCTTCATGCACCTTTAAATGTCAACCTGTATGTAGTTAAAGTAAGCTGCGGTCAACTTGAGCTTGTTGATATCTCCATAGAGCTTGTCCTCAAATGAAGCAGGTGTGGGCCAAAATATCTTTCTCTGTTCTGCATACGTTGGGCAATCCTGCAGCAAATGTTTTGCTGTCATTTTTCCAGTTCTACAATTACATTCATCGGTATCTCCTATCTTTAGTTTATTGAACAAGTGGTATTTCAGCCTGTTATGTCCTGTGCGGAGTCTGAAGATTGCTACTTGTTCTCTTCGGTCGAGTTTGTAATATGCATCATCCTTCTGACAATTAGAAACGAAAACACAGAAAGCAAACAACATTAACATTCAAATAGCAACTATCTTAAATCAGTCAAGTAACATGCATAAAAAAAGATGATAGATGGTTTATTCATCCAGTGCTGTGTTATCATTGCCAAACATGGACAGCCCTAGAAAACACACAGGCGTAAAATCACACGATGTGAGATCAGATGCATAAGGAAAAAAGTGATAGACATATTTAAAAAAAAGACAAAAAAAAAACAAAACTATGAATAATAGTAGGGGTAACACCGATTACTGACTTTATAAAACATCAAAGAATCAAATGAATGGTTCAGGACATTTAACAAGATCAACTAGAAGCTATAGCGTTCTCCGTGAGCACGGCGGGGATACAGGTCCAGAGGACAAGCCAAGAAGAGATGAATAAATCAAATATAAATTTAGCGCGAACAATAAGACACGTGATAAAACATAAAATGAAACCTACCTACTCTCTGCGACGCTTCGCCGCAAAAACAGTAGGACACTAGAAATATTTCACAAACGAGGTAATACATCACCGGAAGTGTTCAAGTATAAACAAACATGACATGACTTTCGTTGAACGAACCACGAACAATGTTGTCCGGTTTCTTGTATGATCACTACATTTCCGAACTGAACACACCATGTACAGAAAAGCCCGTTTCACGCCTTGAGGAATATTGGGTACGTCGTGCTAGCCAAGTTTAAATAATTAAAAAAAGAAGACCAATTGTCACCCAGTGAAAGATGTAAAGAATATCATGCCGGCGCCTTTACTTATTACAAAATAATTACCTGCAACCTAAGGCTGGGTCGACACGGAAGGCCAGGTCGCTGAAAAAATCGTATCTAAGGGGAGTCGGCCACATGAGCTTGGCTGGCGGCCAAGCTATTTGAACTTAGCTAGTTATAAGTGATATCCACAAGCCGGCAGTTAGTCTCTGTGTATGCGGCTGTCTGTTTTCTTGTCCTAGAGTCCTATAGTATCTTTTTATATGTGTATTTACTGTCTCCTATGCGGAAAATTATTATTAAACTTTCTCTTTCCTCCTCCTCCTCCCCCTAACTCTCTTCTTCTTCTTCTTCTTCTTCTTCTTCTTCTTCTTCTTCTTCTTCTTCTTCTTCTTCTTCTTCTTCTTCTTCTTCTTGTAATTTCCACACAAGAAATTAGTGTATTTCGAATATATTGGCTTCTTCTTCTTTCGTTCGCTGGGATATATGTTGCTTAAACAGAAAACTCGTTGAGACTATGGGCCAAAGTTCGATTCCAGAATTGACTAAGCGTATGCCAGTCTCAGCTTAATCCACAATTGAAGCGATTTCTCTCTCTCTCTCTCTCTCTCTCTCTCTCTCTCTCTCCTCTCTCTCTCTCTCTCTCTCTCCCTCTCTCCCCCCCCCCCCCCCCCACCGACTATGGGGATCAACTCAGCCTTAAGAAATATGTCTTAGGTGTCTGTGTAAAACCAGCAGCGAAGAAGGGGTGTCATGACCTAGACGGACTCATTGTTAGAGATTAAAGTGGTGGTAGTCTGTGACTGGCGGACCATGTTGCCACACGGAACCTTTGTCGTCTCCTATCACTTCACACCTCTATCGTGGTGTTTTTCAAAGTTTCCTTCCTTCTCCTTCACTCTGCCTTTCTTCCTTCTTCACTTCTCTCCTTCCTTCCCCTCCACTCCGCCTTTTTTCCTTCTTTACTCCGCTCCTTCCTTCCCCTCCACTCTGCCTTTCTTCCTTCTTTAGTTCCATCCTTCCTTCCTTCCCCTCCACTCTGCCTTTGTTCCTTCTTCACTTCTTTCCTTCCTTCCCCTCCACTCTGCCTTTCTTCCTTCCTCACTTCTCTCATTCCTTTCTTCCCCTTTCACACTCCTTTCCTTCTTTCATTCCCCTTCCCTCCTTCCTTCCTCTGTTGCCCTCTTTCTCCCTCTTCTCCTTCGTTCCTTCATCGTTTCCTTTCTTCCTCGTTTCCTTCCTTCCTTTCCCTTCCTTCCTTTCCCTCCTCCTGATTTTTCTCCTCCTTTCCCTCCGTGCTCCCTTTTCTTCCCTCCCTCCTTCTTTCATTCCTCTCTTTCCCCTTTCCTTTCTCTGTTCCTTCATTTCTTTTCTACTTCTCATCCTCCGCCGCCTCCTTCTCCCCGTGCTGTCTCCCAATGGAGACTCAACCTACCTAAGGGTGTCTAAATGTTGCAGCTAACGTTTTATACGGGCTGAGATAGCCACACTAACCTCCTAATCCGCCTGGTAGGTCATGCATGGTAGGCTGCAGTGCTTTCTGTCTTTCTTTCTTTCTTTCTTTCTTTCTTTCTTTCTTTCTTTCTTTCTTTCTTTCTTTCTTTCTTTCTTCTTTCTTTCTTTCTTCTTTCTTAACTCCAACCTCCAAATAGCCCAGTCATTTTTATAATCTATCTTACAACACTTAGAGAAAGTGTAGGGTCCTACACACTTATTTAGCCAACTAATGGAAACTCTCATACAACCCACATGAGAACAACATTCACTCAACCTACATCATCATCATCATTATCAGCAGCAGCAGTAGCATCATCATTATAATGTGCCTTCCAACTGGCGTGAGCGATCATGCTTTATCACATCTTGCGATCTCCAACGGCTTGAGCCACCTACATAATGACATATCATCCGCACAGTGATAATCTTCACATAACCCATATAACGTGCCACACGGGTCATTGAACAACAATACTCATTTACCACAGACTGCCATAGCACTTACATAATCAGTGTAACCACAACACGTTTATAATCATATCATCAGTATACCCATACTACTCGTGGAATCCTCGTAATCCCCTAACTCAGAACTTATAATCAGAACTTAACAACAAACAACAGTTCCCATGGGGCCCGGCATAAATTCAGGGGAGAAAATACATCATTTCACGGTCGTCTATCCTTGGCCAGACGTCATTTCAGCAGTGTCATTTCAGATGACATTTGGCATATCATTTGCGGTTCTCCCTGTTCATTTGGCTATCTGGCGAGCGGTCGCCTCACCCCTGTACTCAGAGCCGCTGTTTAATGTAGCATAAGCAGGCATTGGTTTTTCCATCATCCGCCTGGGGGATTTATGTCTGTTGCGTGTTCTGCGCGTTTGTATGGGGGTTTCAGGGGGTAGGGGCTGTGTGGCATGGCTGTCTCAGAACGGGGTGCATAACGTCTTGTAGATGGAACGGGGTACATAACGTTTTGTAGATGGAACGGGGTGCATAACGTCTTACGGATGGAACGGGTGCATAACGCCTTGTAGATGGACGGGGTGATAACGTCTTGTAGATGAACGGGGTGCATAACGTCTTGTAGATGGAACGGGGTGCATAACTGCTTATGGAACGGGTGCATAACGTCTTGCAGATGGAACGGGGTGCATAACGTCTTGCAGATGGAACAGGGTGCATAACGTCTTACAGATGGAACGGGGTGCATAACGTCTTACAGATGGAACGGGTGCATAACGTCTTGTAGATGGAATGGGGTGCATAACGTCTCTGTAAATGGAATTGGGGTGCATAATGTCTTGTAGATGGAGTTGCTTCGTTAGCATGGGAAGATGCCAGACGTGTTCTTTTGGAGAACGTCTGGACATCTGCGCCGTCCTGCATGTCAACGCGTTCTGTCATGTTCAACGCGTTCTGTCATGTTCAACGCGTTCTGTCATGTTCAACGCGTTCTGTCATGTTCTGGGCTCTCGTCTAGATATGACGAGATCTACTAGAATCTTGTGGTTTTCTCGTCTATTTACCTTACTGTTTTCTCAACAATGCACCTATTTTCTTGTCGCATTTGCTCAACATATACTTTAATTCCACCAACTTACCGTTGTTGTTTAATCACTTTTAATAATTTATTCCGTCTACTCACCCTAATCTTCCTGTTCGCTCACCATGCCACCTACTCCATCAATCAACCCCGCTATCTTATTCCATTACTTCACCCTACCATCTGACCTCATCAGTTCACCCTGCCATCTGACCTCAACAACTCACCATGTTAATGCATCTACTCATCCTGTCATCTGAAACAATCCACTCATCTACCTTCTTGTCTCATCTACTTATATATATGGTCTTACCTCCTTTACTCACCTACAATCTTATCTTGTTACCATGCCATCTTTATCTTATCTGTTTACATTACCATGACATCTTATCTTCTTGCCCTGCCATCTTGCCTTATCTACTTACCTTACCATCTTGCTTCGTCCATCTACTTACCTTACCATCTTGCCTCATCCATCTACTTACCTTACCATCTTGCCTTATCTACTTACAACCGTTTTAGTTAATCTACCTACACAACCGTCTTGCCGCATTTATTTACCCTACCATTAAACACCATCTACCCCAAAAAAATGTTTTGCATATCCTTTATAGGACATCGCTGTCAACATCAGCACCTTTCAGCTGATTGTTGATTTCTTGGCAAGATTACGCTCAGTAGTTTGCAATTGCTTTCTGAGCGGCCGGCTCACATACCCCGTAAGTTACCGACGCGATTCGAACCACTACTGATTCTCACCGTCGTCACGTTACCTACGAGAGTATACGAGATTACGGAGAAAAGTCGCTAACCTCTAGGCCAGGAACCCAACGTAGCATTTTATCTCGTCTACTTACCTTACCATCTTACATACTCTTAAAATAAAATATCCCACCATTTCAACTCATCTACTTATCCCAACACGTCATCCCATCTAATTACCCCACCACCCAGCCTCATCTACTTACTTACTCTACCATGTAACCTCATGAACTCACTATATATTCATACCGTATCTACCGTCCCTAGAATGGTAATATCTCTACCCAGCGTTACTGTCTAACCCCATCTATTCATCTTATCATGCTAACTCATCTTACTCCATCTGCCTTTCCAATCCACCAACCCAAGTGGAACTCGAGTTCCAAACAGCCACTCTGGGCAGAGCTCACAAAGACACAAAACGCGATGGGAGATAATCTATGACATTCTATCCCTTCTTGATGGCTTCTGTTTGCGTGCCATAAAGCATTGCAAGGAGAATTATTTATTAGTGTTCCGGTGCGTTGCTGTCTGGGCCATTGTCATCTTCAGATGCTCCTTTAGCTCTCATAGCACGCCATCTGTTCATCTCCTGCAAGGTGGGTCCGCTGCCCTACCGCGTCTCTGCTTTTAACAGGACGTGGTCACGCTGGTGGTGATTCAACTTGTCTTCTCCAGGTGTTGGATCCAAGCCGAACGTATGTCATTTTCTGGGTGCTCATGTGTTCTTAGTATCTGTAATCACATATCATCTCATCATCATCATCATCATCATCATATCATCATCATCATCATCATCATCATCTCCGCTGGTGGTGAAGTACTCTGATGGTGACTCAACACTGCCAGTCATAAACCTAATCTTCCTTCTTATTTTGCCGTTTATCCCCCTTTGGGGATAGACATTCAGCCTGCTCACCCCAAACCACCCAATCTATTGCTATCTCATACATTCCATGTCCTTCCCCCATATTATTCACACCTGTCTCCAACTCTCTTCTCCGCGTGTTGGGTCTTCCTCTATCTCATTTGCCCTGTAGATTCTTGACAAAGGTCTTTCTCAAATTATGGCCTGCCCAGAGACATTCTCAGAAAGGGAATACGTCTTCCGCACTCATATGGACATTTCGCTATCCCCGCTTTGGCAGCAATCTCTGACTGTTGGGACAAGTTAGCATCTTGCTCTGCTGAGATGCACAGTTGTTTTCCACACATTCCGGATACGCAGTAGCGCTAGTAAGTAAGTGACAACAGAAATCCAGGCTGACATGCTGAATGCTCTACGAGAAGTAAGAATATAGTGATGACAGTGAATCTACAACCATGGTCAGACTGCGAGAACAGCAAATTAAAAGAGGTGTGGCCAAACAAGAACACTGCGCGGGAAGTCAAAGAAGATTAATAAACCAACACAGAACTGGGAGTTGCACACGCTGCCGGGTTTACTGAGGACTGGAGCTGGCCATCCGAGCACTTATGGACTGAATGATTCGATATGCAGTGAGGATGATATGTGACTAACCAACTAACTAACTAGCTAACTAATCAACCAACCAACTAACTAGCTAACCAACTAACTAACTAACTAACTAACTAACCAGTTAACTAATAACCAACCAACTAACTAACTGATAACAGAAATACTATTTCTATGCGCAGTGTTATTTTATGACAGTTCTCTCGTAAAAGGACAGAGGTTATTTTATGTTCTCCCATGGAAGGACCATGAAAGCCTTGTTTTATTAGTTCTCCCGCGAAAGGACGTAAGTTATTTTATTAGTTCTCCCGCGAAAGGACGTAAGTTATTTTATTGGTTCGCCTGATAAAGAATGGAGATTATTTTATGTTCTCTCGGGAAAAGACTAAGATTAGTTTATAATTAGTTTTCACATTATATTATGTTTTTCACTGAAAAAGTTGGTTATTTGTATTAGTTCACCCTTGAACAGACATATTATGTTATATTAAATCTCTCCCTCCGTGAGCTTGTGTTATATTAATTAGTTCTTCACTGAAAAAGACACATTTTTAAATATGTTTATTCTGCATTAACAACAACAACAAAAATGATATCAGTTCATCCGTGAAAGAAAAGATTATTGACTTAGTTCCCCAAAGAAATGACAGATTATTGTATATTATCCTGTTAAAGGATAACGACTATTGTATATTAGTTCTTTCATGAAAAGACATATTTTACAGTATAGTTCTTCAGTGATAAGACGCATTATTTTATTTACTTTTTCCCCGCGAGAGAAGTACAGCGATTGTTTCCCCGTTAATTCTCCATTGAAAGAAGAGCAGATTGTTTGATATTAGTTCTTCAGTGAAAGAATGAAAGAACAAGGGCCATTCCATGTTGCTTCTCCGAGGAGAGCACAGCGATTATGACTCTGTTGGATCTCTGGCCACATAAACGAACATCATATACATGGAAATTGGTGGTGTGCATTGCCCGACTCTCAAACGGCCGTCCCCGCCAGGCAAGCTAGCAGTATCAGGTGAACGATCGTTTGTACATAAATAAGTCACTGGCAGTTCTGATCACCGTGATTAACCGCGGTGAAACATCACAGAGAACCTGGCTTGCCTCTCCTCCTCCTCCTCCTCCCTCTTCCCTTCTCGTGAGAGATTGGCACTAATGAAAAAACACTAGCGGCAGGGTGCTCATTACCGCCGCTGGAATAAATTAACGGGAAAATGGAACAGACGTGATAGCAGGCATTCCGGAAACCGC
>JACEFZ010012085.1:0-88377 GCA_014155875.1 Cepaea nemoralis
ATAGATGTTAGTGAAGTGTTGATAAGCTTTACTAGTTGAGTAATGAGGGGTAATTGGGATCTTCCCGTAGGTGTCCCTGGTGGGCGGGGTTCCGCATTCTGTTTGCTGATATTTTTTCTTTGTCATAGCCTGATTCGACTCTAGGTGGTAGCTAATCTGCTCTATGACTAAGTCTAGTTTAGCTAAAGATCATTAAGCAAGGTGATAGGCTTACACTCAGCCGAAGGGATCAGTGACTAGTACTATCACCAGATGTGTTGTTTCTATCCTAGGTTCCCTACCAGATCCAAGGAAACTCTACAAGTTTTGGGAAAGAATTAAAAAACCCATTCTGAAGAACACCAGTTCAAGAGTCAATAAAGTTGCATACAGAAACGTAACTTACGCTAGAAGGAAATTGACTCATCAAAGAGAGTGATGCATACTGATGCACCATACAGCATCAGACAGTAGTAACGAACCGAGAACCGGCTAAGAGTACCTAGTGTTAGTACAGTAACAATTAACATTAGTAATTAGCACTTATGGACTGAATGGTTCGATGTGCAACGAGGATGATCTGTCGACTAACTAACTAACTAACTAACTGCGTACACACTGCAAAAGACTTGTGCAGTTTGTTTAGGAACATTAGGAACGGACATTGTGTAGAGTGCAACCGGTCCCTGATTAACTCGTAATACCACCGGTGTCCTATTTCGGATGTTCATGGAAATTGGATTACCAGAGGTCTACAGAGGCAAAGCATTATCCGGCAAGATGGTTCCGGCAACGGGTGAGACGTACTTGTTCTGACGTAACGTGCTGTGGTCTATCTTTGCTGTGATCAGCTGACTGAGTTGATGTCTGAGAGACAGAGTCTACACACTTTATAGAACACGTCACACATTTTCTTCGCATACACGTCTCATACACGTTACACTTTATTTTAATAAATTAATCTTTATTAATTTCTAGAAGCAAGAGTTGTTGAGTATGTTGCGTTGGGGAAGTATGAGAAGGGGGCATAGTACGACAGTGTGAGAGTGATAGGAAAAGGTGTCCATAGGCTGATGGAGTGTGTTGGACGGAAGCTGGTGGATTCTCCAGAATATTGAGGGGGAAAAAAAATAATATTATAATGTGGGTGTCGGATCTCCTCACTCCAGGGACGACACTTTAAAGGAGGACACGACAACTGCAATGTCCTGTAAAGGAAATGCGAAAAAAAAACAAAATTCTTTTTTAAAATCTGCCGGTCTCGCTGGCCAAGAGGTTAAGGACGCTGTTCGTAATCCCGTATACTCTCGTACAAATACAGCTGCGTGAGATTCGGCAGCATATCGCGTCGCGTTGGTTACTTACGGAGGTATGTGAGCCGGTCGTTCAGAAAGCAATGGCAAATTACTGAACGTAAAAATTGCCAAGACATCTACAGCAGTTGAAAAATGCTGGGGTTGACCGCAATGTCCTGTAAAGGATATACGGAAAATAATAAGAAGAAAACAGAAGAAAGTCTCTAACAACCCAACCAAGATCGCCAAACCCTAACTGCCTCGTGTCGACCCGACCAACCTTCCTTCCATTAAGAACGATACACATGAGCCCTGACCAGCAAGGTTTGTGGAGTCATCACAACCCAGTGAACACAATATTAGAGAAATATCGTCCGAAGTCCCGCCACCACTGCCGTGAGATTACGGAACTCGCTGTCGATCGAAGAAGACATCAACCATGGTTAGTAACCGCAGAATAGAAAAAGTCAGGGTTGGACGGACCAAGAAACGAAATGGGTGAGTAGCACAGAGTAAGAGCTGACTTGCACTGGGTGAGTGCAGAAATCGTCTTTTCTTTTTTTCTTGCGCCCACTCGCTTTGAACTCAAGCGTAGTCCATACACACTGCTTCTAGTAGTGCTGGACTGCATTTTATGTGTGAGTTACCTTTGCCTATTTACAGTGTCATTCAACATCAGGCGAACCCACTCCGACGTCAGAGGCACTTGTAGTTTACGTCCCCAGGTCAAGGAAGAGAGGTCAACATTTTAGTCCAACTGTCCAGTATAGGGGTTGAACCCCTTACCTCGGCATTAGCACACCGGATGTTTAAGAATACGCTTTCTTATCCATAAGTCTTTAGCCTGACCATGAAAGAGTAGGTAGAGAAAATTGAAGATTGGCATATGTATAGCTCATTCAATTTGTAATGGACATTTGAATTATGAATGTCCCTCCTCAACTGGTTTTCCCGATATGGAGCATGGCACAACACGCCCTATTGACCAGATCTGCACATAACAACGGTTTGTCAGAACAATAGAGAAATCACAGGCCAGGACTGTGATAAAATTCTTGATGTTACAGAGAAAAACACCTACAAAAATACACAGGGAGATGGAGCCAGTGTTTGAGGAAGTCTGTCCTTCGTATGCGTCTGTAAAACAAACTGGTGTTTGCAGTTTAAGTGTGGCCGTTCCCAAGTTGCTGATCTGCCATGATCAGGACGACCGTTCTCAGAGTGCAATGATGCAAATGCTGCAAGAGTGAAGAAAATCATAGACCAGAATAGGAAGATGACAATTGCAGAGATATCGGGTTCAGCAAAACTGAGTAAGAGTACAATTATTAGAATTTTACACAACAGACTGAACATGAGAAAAGTGTGTGCCCGCTGGGTCCCGCGCCTTCTGACATGTGAACAGAAACAACACGGGTTGATTGCTGTGGCCAGTTGCTCAACATGTGGCTGTCGAAACACACGTTGACGACCATGGTGACGGTAGATGATACTTTAATTCACCATTATGACCCAGAATCCAAAATTGCCAGCATGAAGTGGAAAACCCCGGGCTCGCCAACACATGTCAAGCCAAGAGCACAGAAATCTGCAAGAAAAGTGATGCTGACTGTGTTTTGGGACGTCAAAGGTGTCATATTGAAAGATTACACGCTTCATGGCAACACTGTTAATGGGCAGTACTATGCAGATCTCCTTATCAAAATAAGAAAGGCTGTGACCAGAAAACGAGGGATAGCGCGTACGCAAATTCTGCTTTTTGCTTCAAGACAACGCGCCCTCTCATAAAGCTTGTGCTGCAAACTGCCAAGGATTTGAATATTGAAATTCTTCCACGCCCATCATATTCTCCAGATTTGGCTCCACCAGACATTTTTCTTTTCACAAATCTTAAAAAACAGCTGAAAGGAAATTGTTTTGACAGTGACGAAGATGTCACACTGGGCTTGTGATAACTGGTTTAGTTAGAAACATAGGTTGTTTTATTCTGAAGGTCTTTTCAGGGGCACGCAAAGATGGCAGAAATGCATAAATTCAGGTGGTGGCTACATTATGAAGGAATAAGCACTGTGCCCAAATTCAGTTTTTCCCGCCTACTCCTTCTTGGTCAGGCTAAAGAGTTATCAGAAGCCCCTTGTATATGACTCTTACAGCTGTTGATTGGACGCGAAGAAGGAATCATGGCAGCAAGCGTCTCAATCATTGTATAACGAACCTCAGGTGATGAGGCAGTGATTAAGGCAAAAAGGCTGAGAAAAAGGCTGGCTTTCGTCTGGCCATATCAATGGTGCTTTGCGAAATAAACAGTTTAGCTCCATCGAGCGCAAGACGTCCGTTTTCATGTGGGTAGGATATATGGTGGGTCGGCTCAAAGAGCAGTGAATTTGTGAGGCGAAAGCAATAATCGGTAAATAATACGTCTGGCCTACAGGCATCGAATGTACATTAGGAGATAGATACATGTGAATCATGATTTGGGTGGAAGCGCCGACCCCTTTCTCCGAGGGTGTAAAGAGGATAAATCGGCCGAAACTTTGCTTTCAGATAATTACCTCTGGCTGTTAGAAACCTTCTGGTGTGTTTGTTCAATGATGGAGTTTACATTGCTTACCATAGTACAATGTGACCACTATTTCCTTGATCGTGGCCAAGTTGTAAGCTACAGCCGTGTCGTGAGTAGTAGGGTTAAACTCTACTACTGTCGTGTGTCACTCCTTTTCTGTCACTTTCAGCTGGAAACAAAACTAGCGTATCTTACCTAATAGTTACTGATCCATGACAAGTTGCACTAATCGTTATGAGAACACGGGCATTACTTTTTAACTTCCAGAGTTGAAAAAAAAAAAAAAAAAAAAGAAAAGGTGTCAGACGTCTTGAAATATGCCTGCCATAAATCAAGGATGCACGTACATGTAAAGGCTTTATAGCTTTAAACATGGCTTTATACAGAAAGGCATGTGCTCAGTTGGAACATGAATAATGTACACATTAACGAGAATTAGTGAATATAAACAATAATGGGAAATTAATGAGCTGTACTAGGCGTACTGAAGAGGAGGCCGAGAGAAAGTATGGTAGCCATATGCTCAGTAGAAGTCTTGCAAGACGTTTAATGAAACAGCGTGTGGCATTTATTGTTCGAGTGTATTAATAACATCATACCAGAGAGCAATGATGGACACATAATATGTTACACCAGAATCCATTAAGACTTAGAAAGCAAGTTCTTTTGGGCTATATCAGTATTTAAGGCATGTTGCAAAACAATCAACAATAACAACAACAAATGAAACTAAAACTTTTCAGAGTGTGCATCACTCTCGTGGCAATAAACGTTAGCTAATTAAATACCATTTCTCAATAACCAAAGAAGAATCTCGGAACATGTGAACTTAAATGTTATAAGCAAGTTGGTAAACTGCCATAGACAAAAATGAAGAAACAATCAGACACTTGACATGATCAGAATATTGAAGAAAGCTATTTTATCAGCAGCATCATTTTACGGAAAGATAAGTGGCACCTGGCCGTCTTGACAGACGATAGTTTGTAACATGGAGTTATACCTCTCCATAATATAAAGCCTGGGCTGAATTTAGTGACTATGTGTTGCCCATGCAGCATGATCCCTCTCTCGGCATGTCTAGTTTACTCCAGTGGAAAGATAACACCAATACGTCTGGAAAAAGATAAGATGCAGAAGCTGGCAGATCAACAAAGCAGTTATCTGATTGCCCGCCTGTCGGAGCTTCCATCCTAGACCAGTAGCCGACTAAATCATAGGGCCTGGTCTGCCTTGCTGCGACATTTTATTTTTAGGTTGCATTTCCTCGCACTAGGGTAAGGCTTGTACCATACCAACTGCACTCCTCCGCTCGAAGCAGTTAGCACAATGTGGGGTGTCGGGTTTAGTCGCAACATTCGACACAACAGATAGCATGTAGTACCGTCTACTGTCATACGGTAGCTCAGTCATATCTTACTAAGACCTCTCTCTCATTCTCTCTCTCTCTCTCTCTCACACACACCACACACACACACACACACACACATATATATATATATATATATATATATATATATATATATATATATATATATATATATATAATATATATATATATATATATTAATAACACAGGTAAAGATGATGACACTGATATTCATTGGCATCTTGCCGTCTTGACAGACGATAGTTTTTGCTTCAAAAAGGCATAATAACTATTACCCATCCATAGCACAAAGCATGGGCTAAAATATAGAGATCATGTGTTGCTCATGCAGCATGTTCCCTCTCTCGACCTGCCTAGTTCACTCCAGAGGAAAGGTAACATCTCTACATCTGGAACAAGACAAGCTGCAGAAGTTGCCGGATCAGCAAAGCAATGCTCTAACTGTCTGCCTGTCAGATCTTCGATTCTAGACCAGCTGCCAACCAAGGCTTAGGACCTTGTTTGCCCTGCCATTACATTTTGTCTTTAGGTTGCATTTCCTCTCACCAGGGAAAGGCTTGTACCCTCCCAATTGTGCTCTTCCGCCCGAAGCCGTTGGCAAAATGTAGGGTGTCGGGTTTCGTAAGCGCCGCCAAACTTTCGGCGCTAATAGAAAGCAGGTAGTACCGTCTACTGTCGTACGGTAGCTCTGTCATATCTGATTAATACCTGACACCATGACACTGATAATGATTGTCATAATAAAAATACATTTCAAAATAGCAATAATAATGCTTTATATAGAGGCGATACAATCGTTTCTTTGAAGCGATGGCATGATTATAAAATAATCAGCGAGTAATTATTATTATTAAAAAATAATAAGCGTACCAATAACAACGATAGACAAGCAGGAAGACGTTTTTTTTAATTATTATTAAAAAATAATAAGCGTACCAATAACAACGATAGTCAAGCAGGAAGACGTGATCCATTGTTGGCAGAAATGGTCGCCTGTTAACTCTTTGCTAATCGCTGTTTATGTCTAGCACAGTTGGGAGGGGTGGAGTGATGTATACATCACGATACTCTTCTCGACAAACTGTCCATTATTCTATTAAATGAAAAACACAATGATGTCTTTCCACCATCTACAACAAGCATCACATCTGTACAAATACCTACATGTTTCCTTGTGTGTATCTATAAACAATTCAGAAATCGGATATTTGTTTCTTCGTTCCCGCCACGCAGTCTTGTATTGCATGTCCTGTTTAACATTTCCAATACATGCATCGTTTGTTGACTTCAACAAGCATTTACACTTTTATGCTATATTCTAAATGTATTGTAACTTCCGCAACCAGTGCCTACACTCAGTTGTCAATTCACGTCAACCTCTAACTCTCAGATAACTATGTTTCTGAATGTGAACACCATGAACCAGATATTTGTGAATCTATATTATATCAGCTGTCAGTAACCGTTGTGATGAAGGTAGCTAGGGCAGTCACTTAACATCACGGTGTTCCCAGGATTATTTCAAGTTGTGGCAGGGTGGCAATGTTGCAGGACAAGAGTCACTCTCAGGTGAACAGCTTCATGACATGTATACCAGGGTTCTGGGGAAATCAATACCATGTGTAACGACGTGTGACGTGTTCTCCTTAAACAGGGAATAACACGACGTTTCGAATCTATCACATGACATTCACATTTGTTTGCATTATTGTACAAATGCTACTGGCTCCTGTGTTCGTTATACTACGATCGAATACATTGTCATATCATAGTACAAACGGTTGATACAATCATACAGTAATGATGGCGTAACGGATATTTCCTTATAACACAGGGTACACCTCAAAATATACAGTATGTCATGGCCGAATGAATAAGATCGGTCGTTCTTAAACACAGATGCGCTGATTGTTTGGTTGTTGGTTCATTCCCTACACTGGTCAGCTCGACTTAAACGTTGACGTCTCGTTCAGAAAGAGATGAGAAACTAATCAACGTATCACTGAACAAAATCAATCTAAGGTTGAGGTTAATCCTACAAGAGCATGCACCATTTCTACAAGGTAGATGCATTCAAACAGCCATATTGGCATACGGGATAACGCAAGTGAACACACTGGATGTGTTACAGGGTGAATGTGATCACATAGTCGTGGGGGAATACTGGAATGTGCACACACGTGCCACTAAATTATGTGCATTTAATCCACAGTAGGATAAGAATATGTTCCAACCAGAACAGTTTTAAAGTGGACCCAACTTTGTCACTTGGATAGTATGTATCCCTGGAGACTATCAGGCAAAGATAAATGGCGATGATACGAGTTGGGCACCTGAGCATACTATACCGTGAGCCACTATGCCGTTACTAACACATATTATTATCATAATTTTAGTATACGATGTAAATCACGTGACTACAGAGAAATATACATTAGTTTGTCTTACTGAATGCACTATTCGATCGAGCATTTTGAGATGGGTGGCGTTATACATTCACATATATATGGGAGGAACTTAACAAGTCGAATTGACCATCGTCTCTTGTCGGCGCCTTACTTTTCCCAAACACTGATGGTTCTTCTTATGTCTCCAATTTGATCCACTCACAGACCTACTTACAGGTTCCACACACATATGCAACTGTTAGGATTCACCCCTGGACTACTTGCCGTGAGCCAGCCACATACATACACGATGGACCCACTCACAGATGCACTTTATGGGATCAACCCACATACGCACTTGATGGGATTTACCCACAGACTACTTGCTGAAATCCACCCAAGACTTAAATGCCATGAATTCAGTCAATCGTTTCACTGATGGAAATTGAAACTACGACTATTGTGTTTGTAAACGACGAGAACCTTGTCACTAACACTAGCATACTTTAGTGCATCTCTACCACACTCTGCCACACATGCAGATACAACAATACCACAGCTGATTCAACGCTTCCACATTTTATACAAAGATTCCACAGCTGATGCAACGCTACCACATTTTTTACAAGGCTACCACGCCATGGCACAACGCTATCATAGTTTATACAACACTCCACACTGTAACACAACGCTACTATACATGATACAGCGCTATCATATGCAAATACATCGCTACAACACTTGATACAAAGGTATCATACTGTTTACACAACGTTACCACACTGTGTTGGAGTAAAGCAACGCTCTGACACAACGGTACCACTCTATGATACCACGCTACTACACTCCATACAACGCTACCACATTCTAACTTGACGGAACCAAACTCAGACACAATACAGATATGAGACAGATAATTTATAAATGCATTTTATCTGCACAGTTACACAAATCTGCAAACATCACGCAAAACAAGAAATGCCGACCACGTGCTACTGTTTCTATATTTGTGGTCTTAAAGTAATGTTGTTTCTTGTAAAGGAAAGCGATCATCGATGGCTCTACTAGAGTTAGTCTGGCCTTAAAACCATTGCAACCAGGAATGCAGCTAAAAGATCTCGAAGCTGATCTATTATGACAAATAATCTGACTTTTCGCACGCTATATAGTCCGTTTGGCGGTCTATCGCGGAAATAATTACATCTTCTTAAAGCAGAGATTGTGCTTTTCAAGGGAAAGTAAGTCTCATATTGTCACTGCATAAGTTAATCAACTGAAATAATGCATCTATTACGTAGTTTCCTCGCAATAGTTATAGGCCAAAGAGGTTGCCGGTAGGAAGACAACATCAAACAGAACTGAGAAACAGTGTAGACCAGTGTTTCCCAACCTTTTTTGTTCTATGCCCCACCTAAGCCTTTCTAAAATTCTTATGCCCTTCCCCCCCCCCCCCCCCCCCCCCAACATATGCATCATTTTTAATATTCAAAAATTGAAATGTTCACTAAAGAAACTTGATTTTTTTAAAAGAAGGGCTCACAGTTCCCAGAGGGACCAGAGCCCCCCCCCCCCCCCACCACCCCCAGTTCCCACGGCCCACGTCATTGTATGTCGGTTGTGTTGTGTGAATTGGGGGGGGGGGGGGGTGGTTTGGTGGTTAGCCCAGACAAGCTGGTTCCCCGCCTCAACCTTTTTTTGTGTGGACCCTTAGTCTCACTGTGAGCTATTGCCCACAGTGGTCCACCAGGCCCACATCTAAGGTGAAGAAATGTGATGGGTCTTTATTTGATCATCCCGCCCCCCGACCAGACCAGGAGCACTACTGGGGGGGGGGGGGGGAGCAGCAAATGCACCCGATCCTAGCCAAAGGACCGATAGATTTTAGGAAGAAATCACTAGGAAATTATTGAGCAAACACAGTAAGTAAATTTTCAAAACATATAATGGAGAACTAAAATTCAAGTACAAAATAATTTTAATGAAAGATTTTTCTATATTATTTTAATGATTAGTAATTATTTAAATCTAGTGAGATCCTTGCGCTTGACACTTGCTGCTTGCTGCAAAGAGATTTTATGTCAGGTTCCAATTTAGTTAACTTAAGTCTCAAGCCTCCCCGTTTTGATATATCCAGCCGATTTCTTCCATTTTTGAAATGCCCCCTTAACAATCGAATAGTGAGATCCTTGCGCTTGACACTTGCTGCTTGCTGCAAAGAGATTTTATGTCAGGTTCCAATTTAGTTAACTTAAGTCTCAAGCCTCCCCGTTTTGATATATCCAGCCGATTTCTTCCATTTTTGAAATGCCCCCTTAACAATCGAATTGCCCCCCCCCCCCCCCCTGTGGGGCGTGGGCCCCACGTTGGGAAACACTGGTGTAGACACATTAATCCAGGGTGTGTGATCTTCTCCGTCTGTGAAATTACTGTTATGTCTGTAAAGTTACTGTTTTCTTTAATACCAGAAAATCATTACTTGTCTTCGCTAGTTTGTGTGTGTGTGTGTGTGTGTGTGTGTGCGTGTGTGTGTGTGTGGATATGTGTGTATGTGAGTGTGCCATAACCTAAATTAGAGTAGGGCGAAGGTTATGGCCGTGTTCAGGAATTGGACATCTGGATCGTGGTGTGTGTGTGTGTGTGTGCGCGCGTGTGTGTGTGTGTGTGTGCGTGCGTGCGTGAGTGCGTGCGTGCGTGTGTGTGTGTGTGTGGTCTGAAGAACAACGAATAGAGCGTTGAGAATTGCTCATAAACTCAGTTACAATTTTGGACTATCCTAGTATGTCTATCAAAGAATAAATCACCGTTTTAAAATCAATAGGTAAAGATAAATCATATGCGTTTAATGAAACACTATGCATTTACTTTACACGCATATAGCACATAAATCAGAGACTTGAGTCATAATGAATTTCAAGAAGGTAATGTTTTCGTTTTTATTTACAAATTACTAAATGTATTAAGATATTCAGGCAGAAAAAAAAAATGATTTACATACGGCATAAGAATCAATGCGATTTACACCGCTCGAAGTTGCTATTTTTAGTGAAGACGCAAGTGGTAACAATACCAGGGATTGAAAGACAAAAGCTAAATGAGGACACAGACTTTGGTGAAGATTATAGCCTGGAATGAAGAGTGTCGGTTGTGTTGAAGACTACATACAAAAATGAAGACTAGGCTGTAAGGAAGACTATTGGCAGAAATGAAGAGTGTAGGCTGTATAGAAGACAATAGACAGGAATGAAAAGTTTTGACTATGTGGGAAGAGTATAGAGTTAAATGAAGACAGTAGGCTGTGAGGACTATAAGCAGGAATGAAGACATCGGGCTAAGAGGACTATATACAACAATGTGCATTAGAGGGGGATTGGGCTAAGAGGAATATGTACATGCAAGAAGACAGCAGGCTAAGAGGAATATACATGAATGAAGACAGTAGGCTGTGAGAAGGATTATAGGCTGTTTAAGATTATTGACTGTTACTAAGACAGTATTACGAGGCTACAAGTTTAGGCTGGTACAAAGACTGTATCAGGAGGCTACAAGTGATGGCTGATATGAAGACATTATCTTGAGATATTGCGTGTATGCTTATATAAGGACATTATCCTAATGAAAAGCTTTTAGGCTGGACAGATTAATGTGCCATGGGCTGAGGACATTAGTACGGTATGTATGTATCAGTCTAACATATATAAGGGGTGTTCATTTGAAACCCGTTCCAATGGCTTTATTACAAAAGCATGAAAGAAACATTAGCAAGTGTGGTAGAATTAAACAAAGCATGCATTATGAATGAATTATGCACCATGGGTTGGTTAGGCATTTAGGCAAGCATCCCATTGCTTAGGTAGGCGGCAAATGCCGTCCGCAAAAAAGTATTGTGGTTGCTCACTGAAGCAAGTGTTTACCGCGTCCATTACGTCTGCATCTGTGTGAAGTTGTTGCCTCATTAAGAGCTGTTTTAGAGGTCCAAACAAATGAAAATCACATGGTGACAAATCAGGACTATAGGCTGGATGTTGCGGAATTTCCCATTTCTTCCTTGCTAATGCTTCCTGCACAATCTTTGTGACATGCGGACGAGCATTGTTGTTCAACAAAATCACACCGCGAGAAAGCATGCCGGGTCGTTTATTCTTGATGGCTTTTTGCAGCTTGTCTAGTGTTTGCAAGTAGTGGGTAGAATTGATGTTGACACCAGCTTCTTTAAAGTCGGCCAACAGTAGTCCTTCATGGTCAAAATATACGCTCAGCTTAACCTTACCAGCGGAAAACTGTAACTTGAATTATTTTGGCTTTTGGTGATCCAGCATGTTTCCATTGCATGCTCTCTCTTTTGCTGCTCAGCACAAAGTGGTGACACCATGATTCATCGCCTGCCACTATGAGGAAACGAAATGCATCACCCCCCACTCTGTAACGCAACAAGCGGTTCAAACACCATCCCATGCGTTCCTCTTTTTAGTGGCTGGTCAACATCAGTGATACCCACTATATAATATACGCTTGACCTGCCCGTTGAAGATCTGTCTTGAACTGACGTACTTTCTAAAACATTCGTGCCCAGTCTGTCACTGTTGTCTTCGACACACATTTGTTTCCGTACGCTGCCTGCATTCTTCAATGAATGTCCACTGGTCGACATCCTTCAAATGAAAGAAACTGAATAACCGCTCTTTGAGCTTCTTTGGACGGATTTTAGTTCAACCCGGCCATTTTCTCAGCAGATAGAAACAGAACCTATGCATTATTGGGCGATAAGCACGTGCTCTTTTATTCATTGGTCATTACTTATCACATGACTATGATATGATCAACGTATGCAATTACGCGCGGTGAGGCACGATCTGATTTCAAATGAACGCCCATTCTCAACTGGCAATATAATGGACATTTTCAACTGGCAATACGGAACATAAATCATATGCTACAGGCTAGATGTCATAACTTTATATTTTCGCATATCCTATTTACAGGACATTGCAGTCAACACCAACATTTTTCAACTCATGTTAATGTCTTGGCAGGTTTTTACGTTCAGTAGTTTACCATTGCTTTCTGAACGACCGGCTCACATACTTTCCGTAAGAAACCATCACCACGCGATCCGCTACCGAATCTAGCGCAGCTGTATTTCGTACGTGTGTATACGGGATTACGAACAGCTTCCTTAACTCCTTAGCCAGGAAGACCTTTAAATGTCATAATACTTCCGGTATAAATGCATTTTTTTGTTGTTGCAGGAATCTGAAAACCTCTAATTGTCCTAATAGTTTAGCAATGTTGATTTATGTTATTGTTCTTCAGAGATGAATCGAATAACCAAAGAATACATTCTTTTATCTGACAAGATAAATAAAACCTAGTAATCTTGTATGCCGGTCTCTCTGGCTGAGGGGTTACAACACTTTCTCCGTAATCCCGTTTATCACGCAGAGTCTCGTAGCGGGAGAGAACTGGGAGCGGTTCGACCAACGCTGGTGACTTGCGGGATACTGAGCAGGCCGCTCAGAAAGCAATGGCAAACTACTGAGCGTAATCTTGCCAAGAAATCAACAGACAGCTGAAAGATGCTGCTGTTGACAGCGATGTCCTGTAAAGGATATGCAAAAAAAAAATAAATCTTGTTATGGAAACGATGGTAACCCATGAGACCACGACACCAATGTGTGCAAACAATGAGATAGCAAGAGTAAGCAGACAACCATTTCCCAAGTACCCTGCATCTGTTGTAGCCAGGAGTTGAGCATCCATCTACCATGTATAAGTATAATTTGCAAGCAAGCGTACATAGACGATACGCAGTCAAGGAACCGTTGGTGACCCTTCCTACAATTTCTGAGACATAAAATTATGAAGCATCTTTACATTACGTAGCCATATTTTTCACTGACACAATCAGGTATTTTGTTGTTGTTGTAAATTTCACATCTCTGTGTGGCTGTGTTAGTGTTCTTGGAATGATGGCTAATGTCATCACTATAATAATATTCTACAGACAAGGTTTGAACACAACCATAAACATCAGTTTCTTCTCATTAGCCGTTTCAGATTTGTGCAGTTTAGTTTTACAACAAATATACAACATATTTGGCAACCCATTGGTTGTTAATTCTGATGCACCAATGGTGTTTGTGGAAGTCCAGTTCTTGACTACCGGAATGTCATGTGAAATGTTTACTACTATAACTAGTTTGATAACTGTGCATATCACCGCTGAGCGATGTTTGTGTATAGTGTTTCCATGTAAGGTGACACATATGATGTCTCCAAGGGGCACAACCGTAGCTATCATGGCTATTTTTATTGTCACATTATTATCTCCCATCCCCTCTACTGCACTGCTTATTTAGACTGGAAGTTCTACCTACACAAAAACAGATCACTTTTGAGTTTGAGCTATAGGTATAAATTTGCCACATCCGAAGCTGCAGTTTATTTCATTCACGTGATTGTTGGTCTTCTTTCTGATTTCCTTATTGTTATATTGACTATAATTTTAATATACAAACTAAAGCAAAAAGGCTCATTTTATATTAAAGCAAATCTGACTCATAACTTAACTAGATTCATATCTAAACGGGATAGGTCCACGATGACAACAGTTGTTCTTATGGCAACTATTTTAATTGTATGCTTCATTCCTGCCGGCATTTTATGTATAACAACGTTTGTAGAGCCAGAGTTTAGTAGTGATGGTAAGTACCATAATATGTTCGTCAGTGTATGGAGATTTGCGATGTTATTTGAGACAATCAATTCTAATGTTCCAATTCTGCTATACCTGAGAATGATCTCCAGATTCAGAACTCAGTTTAATCTCATACTGTGTTATGTGCCTGGCCTGAAACATATAATGACACACACGCAGCGATAGTTTGAAATATCGTATTTTGAAGGAAGTAATCAGACCAATGTTCTAGGAGAGATGGATAGCATGAAAATGAATATACTAGGCGTTAGTGAGATGAGATGGAAGGGATCGGGCAAAATTATAGCTGACAATCATACAATAATTTATTCTGGAGGGGATACGCATGAAAAAGGTGTAGGAATAATATTAGACGAAAAAACAGCCAAGTCAATTAATGGATACTGGTGTATTTCAGATAGAGTTATTATGGTAAAAATCAAAGGCAAACCAATAGACATAAATATTATACAAGTATATGCACCAACAGCAAGCAGTAGTGATGAAGAAATACAACACTTTTACGACGAAATAGAAATGGCGATGGCTCAAATTGGATCACAAGAAATAAAAATAATACTTGGTGATTTTAATGCAAAAGTAGGAAAGGGAAAAATGGAGGATGTAGTGGGGAATTATGGTTTAGGTACAAGAAATGAAAGAGGGGAAAAGCTAATAGAATGGGCAAATATCAATGAGATGATAATTGGAAACACATGGTTTAAACACCATAAAAGACGACTGTACACATTGATAAGCCCTGATAAGAAAACACGCAACCAAATTGACTACATACTAATTAATAAAAGATTTAGAAATGCTTTAATTAATGTAAAGACAATGCCTGGTGCTGACTGTAATAGTGATCATGTACCACTATGTGGACAAATAAAAGTAAGATTAAAGAGAGGGAAAAAAAATGGTTAAGAACATGAGACTTAATAAAGAGGTTCTGAAAATAGATAAAGAAATGCAAGAACAATACAGAGTGACTGTGAAAAATAGGTACAATGCAATAACTAAAATACAGAGTATAGATGAACAATGGAAATGTTAAGGGACTCCATTCATCAAACTAGCAAAGAAGTATTACCGGAGAGAGGCAAAATAGCTAAGAAAAAATGGATGAATGAAGATATCTTAAAACTGATGGACAAAAGAAAACAGAGTAAAAATGATAAACAAGAATACGCTAAGATAAATAAAGAAATAAAAGATAAATGTGGGAAGGCTAAAGAAAGTTGGTTAAACGAGCAATGCAAAAAAATTGAATTAAATTCCATTAAAGATACAAAAAATATGCACAGACAAATCAGTGAGCTTACAGGAAGAAAAATAAGAATAAATACAGGGTGTTTGAAATCAAAAACAGGAAAGATAATATTAGAGGAAGATGCTATAATGAAGAGGTGGAATGAGTATATAAGAGAATTATATGAAGGAGAAAGGGGAGAATTAACAGAAGATAGTAACTTAGAAGGTCCACCTATTCTGAAAGAAGAAGTCGCTGACGCTATGAAACGTATGAAGAAAGGAAAAACAGCTGGGCCAGATGAAATCACAATAGAAGAATTAGAAGTATTGGGAGAATTTGGAGTAGATATATTAACCAAAATGTTGAATGATATTTACAGCAGTGGATATTTACCCAGTGATATGCTGAAATCTTTATTTATAGCTATACCAAAAAGACCAGGAGCAATTGATTGTGAAGATTTTCGTACAATTAACCTTATAAACCATATCACTAAGCTTCTACTCAGAATCATAATGAGAAGAATCAAAAAGAAAATAAAAATGGAAATTAGTGAAGAACAGTATGGATTTGTGGAAGGAAAGGGCACAAACAATGCAATTTATACATTACGGACACTAATAGAAAGGTCAATAGAGAAACAGAGAGACATATATTTGTGCTTCATAGATTATACTAAGGCATTTGATAAAGTAAAACATGATGAACTGATTAAAATGTTGGAAGATATCAACATTGATGGAAAAGATTTAAGAATAATAAAGAATGTTTACTGGAACCAAGTAGCAGCAATTAAAATGGGAAATAAAGAGGGTAGTTACGAACAGATAAAGCTAGGAGTACGACAAGGGTGTGTCTTGTCACCAGATCTTTTCTCCCTGTATAGCGAAGTAATAATGAGAGAGATCAAAGAGATGCCAGGAATACTAGTTGGAGGTTATAATATAAATAATATACGCTATGCAGATGACACAGTATTGGTGGCGGATAATTCAACAGACCTACAACAATTATTAGACGTTGTAGTAACAGAGAGTGCAAGGAAAGGACTCTCCTTGAATATCAAGAAAACAGTAACAATGGTAATATCAAAGAAAATGGTGACACCAAAATGTGACATAGAAATAGAAGGGAAAATCCTTAACCAAGTTGATAATTTTAGATACCTAGGGGCATTTATAACATCAGATGGAAGATGTACAACAGAGATTAGGAGTAGAATAGGGCAGGCAAAAGCCGCATTTCAGAAAATGAAGAGTATCTTATGCAATAAGTCACTATCACTGAATGTAAGAAAGAGAGTGCTGAAATGCTATGTAGAACCAGTTTTGCTGTATGGCAGTGAATCTTGGAACGTAAATGAACAAATTAAGAAGAAATTAGAAGCAACAGAGATGTGGTTCCTGAGACGAATGTTGCGAATTCCTTGGACTGCCAGAGTAACTAACGACGACTGCCTGAAACAGGCTAATGAAACTAGAACATTATATACAACAATAAGACAGAGACAAACATCTTTCTTCGGTCACGTGATGAGAAGAGAGGCATTGGAGAACATCGTAACAACTGGAAAGATCGAAGGGAAGAGAGGCAGAGGTAGACCAAGAGAAGTGATGCTGGATGGATTGAGACGGTGGCATGGAGGAATATCAGCAGCAGAGTTGATCCAGAAAACCAAAGACCGAGATCTATGGAGAGCCATGAACGCCTACGCCAGCCGGCACGGCACTTGATGATGATGAATCAGAAACATCTACAGTCTAAAGACTAAGTTTGATATTTGATCACTTTAATAGTGATCGCAAGTCTAACATGCTCGTGTAAAAGTTGATAAGATAGATAACATGTTCGTGTAACAGTTGATAGGATAGCTTACATGTTCATGTAACAGTTAATAAGATAGCTAACATGTTCGTGTAACAATGAATAAGATAGCCACCATGTTCGTGTAACAGTTGATAAGATAGCTAACATGTTGCGGTAACAGTTGATAACATAGCTAACATTTTCGTGTAACAGATGATAAGATAGCTACCGTGTTCGTGTAACAGTTGATGAGATAGCTAACATTTTTGTGTAACATTTGATAAGATAGCTTACAAGTTCGTGTAACAATTGATAAGATAGCTACCATGTTCGTGTCATAGTTGATAAGATAGCTAACATGTTCGTGTAACAGTTGATAAGATAGCTAATATGTCCGTGTAACAGTTTATAGGGTAACTAACATGTCTGTGCAACAAATGATAAGATAGCTAACATGTTCGTGTAACAATTGATTAGTTAGATTACATGCTCATGCAACAGTTGATAAGTTAGATGACATGCCTGTGCAACTGTTGATAAAGCAGATGACATCTGAGAGGGGTAGACTGACAACCAAAATATACAAATGAGAAAGAGAGACATGCGAATATTACATGGGATCTCAGAACAATGTACAAGTCGGTAAACCAGAGAACCCCATCCTAGACATCAGAAATATGAAGCTAGACATCTTTGGAGTGGCAGATACTAATCGGTCAGCGATGGCTTCATTGCTAATAATTATTATCATAGTGTACCTTCATTGTGGAGACGGCACCTTATTGATTGCTTGATTGATAGATGATAAAGAGAAGATGCTAAACACCAGTATGCCATTGCTATTTTAGTTTGAAAAAATGAATTTAATAATATAAAAGTGTATAATAAACAACTAATGATTAAGCATTGCTGTTAACAGTAAAACTCTGTATCGTGGCGATCCTACAAATAATAGCGCCAACAGCAGGTTACTGTAAAATAGTCATTAAGTTAGTTGCATATCCTTTATATGACGTAATAGTCAACCCCAGCATTTTTGACGGTTCGTGATTCCTGGGCAAGTTTACGTTCAGTAGTTGGTCATTGCTTTCTGAATCACCTGCACCCACAACCTATCATAAAAAACCGACGCAAGGCGGTCTGCTGTTAAATCGCTCACAGCTGTGTATCGAACGCGGTATGTACGGTTACGAACTGCGTCCATAAACTCATCATCACGGAGCCGGCTTGAATTCTCATACTAGAAAATAATGAACACCTAAGAATGGTCTCGATGTATGGTGTCCGCCTCGAGTGCTGGAGGTCCCGGGTTCAAGCCCAGTGAGGATTGGGATTTATTTAAAAAATTCACCTGGACTTCCAGTAATAAAATTTCCCCTGGTCTCTGGGTAGTGAGATCGGACGCCTGTGTGGATTGTTGCGCACGTAAAAAATCCCTTGGCAGTTAGAAATCGAAAAAATGTAGCCTAACGGCGCTGCCTGGGCAAAATTTCGAGTTAAAAATCTACCCAAAGTATTTCAGGATCCTCGCCGATGCAACGGAGTTCGTGCATTGAGCTGAGTTTCTCCAGACTCAGGTTTGAGTTAGGAGGAAAACGGAGCACTTATGGGTTAAACAGTGTGCCGTGATGTTGATCCAACGACTAAACTAAACTAAACTAAAGAACACCTCCAGGAATCTCGCATGGCTGCAATATCTATAACTGTTTTCATCGTTATGCATGCGTCAACAATTTCGCACCACGAACCAGAGAAGTCACACACTTGAACGCACTATTGAGAATCTAACACCAGTTGACACATTAGATAGACGGATGTCATCTATTAATAGAAATTACAACGTCTGCAACTAACAAAACTAGTGGTAGGAAGGGGTCACGTGATTTAATTTTGGCCCAAGTGAGCGTCCCTTTTGTCAAAACCCGCGCACTCCTACTTCTTCAGCTCTGACGAACGGTCAGATAGTTTGTGAGACCTGTCCTTTCTGAGTGCAATAACTGCAGTTTGATTCAAAACCTGAGGTAAGCTTGACAATCCTCATATCAGTGTGATACCCAGACATGTGCAGCGGAGGTATCCAGTGTTGTGCGTTAAAATTAAGTGTATTAGTGATAAAATAAATCTCTGAAGTGTAAAAATTGACGACTGCCACTTCTAGCTACACTGAGCCTTTTTCCCCGGCGAAACCGACATCTCAAACTTTCTCAAAACTGCAAACTCTGATATTCTTCACTACAACTATTGACTTTACTATGTGCATACTACATCAATCTATCACAGGAAAATGTTTGAGGTGAAAATTCAAACGCACGTTAATGCATTGCATCAAAAACCACTTTGAATTGCTTTCTGCAGACAAGTCAGTTTGAGCACATTAACTACTACCTCATTTGAAAACGTACATATTTCTGTCTATTTGCAATCTAAGGAGCTGAGAGATGGATTATATCTTTTCTTTCCTCTTTACGCATTGAAATAATAGTAGTTGATAGTAATTGATTGTATTTATGTGACAGATTTTAATTAGTCAAAGCACTCACTAAACGCATTGCCTAGAAACAGGATACGCTTCACAAGACGCCATTGTGACAGACGGCCTGGTTAATCTGTCGAGACCACAAGGTGAATAAAACCTCGGTCTATTGTCAACTAGTGATCGCCAACAGAATGGACATGATGTGCACTGGTGATAGTAGTGGTAGAATAAAATGAAGATGAAGAGAAGGAGGGAATTAGGAGAGGTACTTTACGTAATAACCTTTTTACTAATGGATTGTTGTCATGATCTTGTATAGATTACTTTGGTAACAAATACACATCAGAAATTCTGTATGACAGACATGCATAACAATAACACACTTGATGAGTTAAACTCATATTAACTACTGATGATGGAGGGGGAAATGGTACAAACTATGAAATCCCCACACAACAGAAATTAACTCAACACTATACTCAACACAGCACTCCACCCAATACCACAACCACAACAGGAACAATAACACGATTGATAATAGGAAGAAGAAGATAAATAGTTGATTTGGGAGGTACAGATAAACATTTAAACACACCATGCAACACTGAAGAGATGATGAAGATGTAATGTATGTCATTTGTAAAAATGCCTCTTGTCCTTGTCTTGATCTTGCATTATTTGCTTGACTTCAATGACCCAAGGAACAACACATCCTCACTCTTATCTATGTCTGATTGTACCCTTCTCAATGAACCAAAAGTACACTGAGAGAATGCATACAGCAGGTACCAGATGATGGCAGGTGCATGCAGTGAAATGATGTCTGACCCCACACAAATTAACACAACAACACTTCTTCTGATCTTATTCTTTCTGTTATGTTGTTCTCATACTTATGACATGCTGCAAAAATTACTTAGGTAGGATTGTACATACCTCTGTAAATTTTAAACAGTGATGTCCACGGTGGAAACCAGACCAGAAGAGGGAGGCAGATGAAAGAAGATGTCCCAAACATGAGATGGTAGAGACCTCAGGCCCTGACCAGAGAATGAGAAGCCTTCAGAATAGCTTTGGCACAGACTGAATGGGATCCAGCAGTCGATGGACCCAGGCTCAACTCACTCCAACCACTCATAGGTGACCTTTCATATGTTTAAACCCAAAACCACCCAGAGGACTGATGACAACACACACATACCTTTTTTATAGAGTACTAAGAATGATTAGAAAACTTTAGTCTCACATAAAGATGCTTTTCTATAAGACATTGTGATCATTTTGATTATTATGCTTTATTGATGGACTGATTATTGACCATGATTTGCATTGGCACATGTGTAACTATCACCATGAACTGATGTACCAAAATGTGTAATGATCAATCAATAGGCCAAAAGAAAATCAGGCCAGTCAATAAATTTATACACTGTTATTGAAGTTCCTAATTTCATTACAGTCCATCCTGTCTGTTGACATCTCTGTCTTATTTGTGTGGACAAGTCATCAATGTTTTCATTGTTTGTGAAATAATTAATTATCTGACAAACTAGCTCAAAAATGAATTCTATAACAAAAGGGTAAAGAGGAGACTCTGGATCTTTTAACTGTTCATGACCCATGTTTCCTTGCACCTGGTTCACCCTGAGGAAATCTTTTTAGACATTTTCACAGATTGAATGGGGGTTCGAGAGCTATTATATTTCAGGTGAAAAGGGCATAGTCAGATCTATTTGTTCATTGTTTTTCCCAATAAGAGGACCACTTACTCCTAGACAAAACAACCAAAAATGAGTCTGTAAAAGATCAAGGGTCGTATTCTTGGTTTATTTACATATTGGAAGAGGATGGGGCCCAACTTCTAAAATTAGAATATGGGTGAGGCACAGCAGTGAACCCAGTCCCTTCAGAATATACGACAGATTGTGTGCCCGTCCCGGGATATTTGAAACCCAGCAGACAGTTTAAATAGCTATTATCCTAGATAAACCATGGGAATAGATATCTGTCGAGGGATGCTAAACCTTAGAGGATCAATGACAATGGATTAGAACAGTGTTCATTGAGTTATAAATGATGCATTGTACTTGTTAAACCATTTCATAAAAATTGGTGTACACAAATTACAAAATTTGAATATTGTCAATTGATGAGTTGATAATAGACAGACATCATCTGGGGTATTGATTGACAGTCACATGACAAGATTGACATTTATATATCAATGAGAGTTAGTGACTGATCTTTTCTCCTGAATAGGTTTATATTTCAGAGAGGGTACTCCAGAAGGAAATAGAGTGTGAATCTACCATATAAACATTGTTCTCTTTTAGAGAAGATGTCTTTCTATAGAGGAATTTGGACTTAGAATATTTTTTCACCGATCGGGAAAAAAGATCAAGGTCGTATTCTTGGTTTATTTACATATTGGAAGAGGATGGGGCCCAACTTCTAAAATTAGAATATGGGTGAGGCACAGAAGTGAACCCAGTCCCTTCAGAATATACGACGCCTAACGGTGCTGCCTGGGCACAATTTCGAGTTAAAAATCTACCCAAAGTATTTCAGGATCCTCGCCGATGCAACGGAGTTCGTGCATTGAGCTGAGTTTCTCCAGACTCAGGTTTGAGTTAGGAGGAAAACGGAGCACTTATGTGTTAAACCGTGTGCCGTGATGTTGATCCAACGACAAAACTAAACTAAACTAAAGAACACCTCCAGGAATCTCGCATGGCTGCAATATCTATAAATGTTTTCATTGTTATGGGAGACGTGGATACTAAAATCAATAATGTAACATTTTTTATTACATAACCCATGCGTAGAAATTGTTGATGCGGTTTATGTTGTTTAAGGTAAGATTAACCTTGTCAGTGATGTATGAATGAAATAATGCATGACACGAGAGAGAGAGAGAGAGAGAGAGAGAGAGAGAGAGAGAGAGAGAGAGAGAGACAGAGAGAGACAGAGAGAGAGAGAGAGAGAGAGAGAGAGAGAGAGAACGAACAAACTTTATTTTCAAAGGGTTAAGAATTGGGCACGCAGGCCCGTCTAACATTCTGCCCTTCTATCACTCTCTTTCATACATTATTTCATTCACACATCATTCAAGGCTAACAGAGAACAGTAACAATATAAAAGATATGCATTAGAGAGAGAGAGAGAGAGAGAGAGAGAGAGAGAGAGAGAGAGAGAGAGAGAGAGAGAGAGAGAGAGAGAGATTAGTAGAGAAGACTATCAAACCGGCCATTGTGCCATTTTATTAACCCTATGAAAAGACCTCAGACTTGTAAAAACATATGTTGGAAACAACAAGCTGCCATAAGAATTTATAACGATATAGGTCAATATCAGCCTATTAAAAGAGGAGTGAGACAGGGATGTACAATGTCTCCAGATCGTTTTTCCCTGTAAAGTGAAAATATTTTTAAAAATATTGAAGACATGGAAGGAATCAACATTCGGGGACAATACATGAATAACATTAGATATGCAGATGATACAGTCTTGATTGCAGACGATGAACAGGACCTGCAAAATTTAGTAGATGCGGTTGTTGCACACAGTGAATAAACTAGGGTTAGAACTGAATATTAAGAAGACACAGATTATCGTCGTCACTGGGAAGAAGGACATACCACAATGTGATATACGAGTAAATGGGCATATTCTTAAGCAAGTAAATCGATGCAGTTATCTCGAAACAGTCATAAAATCTGATGGGAGATGCCTTGAAAAGATTAGAACAAGAATTGCCATTGCTTAGGTAGCCTTTTGCAAGATGAAAAACATACTGACCAATAAAAAGATATCAATTGAAACGACAGATGGAGTGTTGAAGTGCTACATAGAACCTATACTTTTGTATGGATGTGAAGCGTGGACAATAAGTAGTCAAACTGAACAACAGCTGATGGCTGTCGAAATGTGGTATTTGAGGAAAATGCAAAGAATACCATGGACAGACAGAAAAACCAATAAACATGACCGTCAAGAAACAAATGAAGATCGTAAACTAATTAGAGACATTAGACGTAGACATTTAATATTATTTGGGCATGTTATGAGAAGAAATGAATTGGAGAACTTGGTGACAACTGGCAAGATCGAAGGGAAGACGGGTAAACCGAGAAGTAAATACCTGGATGGCTTGGTCGCGTGGCCTGGTCGAGACAGGAATACGGAGCTGATTCACGACTCTGGTGATCGAGTGAGATGGCAGAACATGACCGCCCACGCTTCTCGCCATGGCACATGATGAGTGGATGGATGAAAATAAAGTGCGTTCATCGATTGATCTTCGTTCATGTATTCGTTCTTATTTAGATCTCTCAGTTTCCAGTTTTACAGATTACCAATGTTGACAAATTAGTAAATGCTACATGAGACGTGTGATTGACATCCTAGTTGTCCTTGATAGACCTTTTATCGTAAAAAGTATGTATCGGGACCATATTTGCGTATCATATTAGTAGTAAGCCCCTTTCAGTTCAGTAGTCCTATATTCTGCCGCTGGGGAGGTACCTGACAGCACCACCGGTGACTGTAGTCTAATATATATATATATATATATATATATATATATATATATATATATATATATATATATATATATATATATATATATATATATATATATATATATATATATATATACAAGACAATGTTGTATGTACGGATGTATTTGATGCGTTCGATAACGTTTAATCCGATTGAGATGAAATTTTCTACATGTTGTTTTTTCATTCCCATGCAGCGAACTATCATAGTTTGTTAGTGTACAATCAGCTATTTACTTACTAAAATTTAATATTTTAATTTACATTATCATTTATATATAGCGAGGGGATTTAACTTAAGAAAAGTTATTTCAAGGTGCATAACTTTTAATAGCATTGCTATATATTTTATATATAGATTGTTGCATTGTTTTCAAAGGTTTATAAACTCTTTGTCTACAGTTATTTACAGGCATATGCGTTATAATAAATAATGATATAATCTTTAAGGCATTTTCAAAGTTTTCATAAAAATAATGCATCTATTTAAATAGTGAAAATTTTCTAACTCATCTTTTTATGTTTAAAGAAGTTATCTACAGTCATGTAGGTGATTAAAAACAGTTTTCATTAAAAATAATGGATGGTGTGTGGAAGGACATTCTTAAGTTAATTTTTGTTTTGTTATATGAATTTAATGAGACGCTCCCCGCCAGGAGCTGGGCGAAGCCGCGCCGGGTAAGATAGATAGACAGACAGAAAGACAGATAGTCGGGAACGGGAGCTTATATGACTACTTATATGAATTAAATGAGATGCTCCCCACCAGAGGCTGGGCGAAGCCGGGCCGGGTCAGACAGACAGACAGACAGACAGACAGACAGACAGACAGACAGACAGACAGACAGACAGACAGACAGACAGACAGACAGACAGACAGACAGTCGGGAACGGAAGCTTTTATGACTACTTATACGAATTAAATTAGATGCTCCCCACCAGGGCCTGGGCGAAGTCGGGCCGGGTCGTACAGACAGATAGACAGACAGACAGATAGACAGACAGATAGATAGTCGGGAACGGGAGCTTATATGACTACTTATATGAATTAAATGAGATGCTCCCCACCAGGAGCTGGGCGAAGCTGGGCCGTCTCAGACAGACAGACAGACAGACAGACAAGCAGACAGAGAGACAGACAGACAGACAGATCCCCCGCCAGGGGCTGGGCGAAGCCGGGCCGGGTCAGATAGTGTGTATATATATATATATATATATATATATATATATATATATATATATATATATATATATATATATATATATATATATATATATTGCGGGAGTTACAATTTCTGTCACAGTTTTCCACATCTGTAAGACGAGGCAGGTCCCGTAGTAAGTGACTGTATTTTATGACTGCCGTCTATCCTCAATTTGTTGGATCAGATTGCTCTCAAAGAGCACCAATTCGTTTCCTACAACTCTTCTCCAGGAACATCTGTCTGTTGCAACTCTATCCCGTGTGTCTGGATCTATGCCAAGGGTTTTCATATCTTGTTTACACACATCCCAATATCGCATTTGGGGTCCTCCGGTTGGCCTCTTCCCTGTGGATAGTTCTCCGTATAGGAGATCTTTGGGAATACGTTCATCCTCCATTCGAGATACATGGCGCAGCCACCAGAGGCGTCTCTGCTTGAGAGGGAGTGCACTGTGGTAATATTCGCTCTTTCAAGCACGTGTTTGTTTGATGTGTGGTCTTTCCGCGATATGCCTATGTTACATCTCAGACATCTCATATGGAAGGAATTCAACTTTCTTTCCTGTCGTGTGTACAAAGTCCAGGATTCAGACCCATAGAATAGTGTGCTAACAACACAAGCGTTATACACCTGAACTTGTGTACGCTCTGTTAGTCTATTATTCTCTCAAACTCTCTTAGTTAGCCTGGAAAGTGATGTGGCGCGGGGGTAGGCGCGTGGGTGAGGCTACGCGGTTCGGGTTTAAACACTATCATCACAGGGTTACAAATGAAAACCTTTGTGAGTGGGTGTATAAAATGTTTAACTAATTAAAAAATAAAATTAAAAAAAATAAAAATAAATAACGACGGGGTGTGGGGTGGTGGCGATGGGTGGGCGCGTGGGGTTAACAAACTTTCTTACTTGGCCAAGCTTTTTCCTATTTGGCTAAGATATTTTCCTACTTTTCATAAGTTTTGACGAGCTATTTCGTTACTTGGTCAATCTTTTTCCTTCTGTATTTGAGCGACATTTTCCCCTTTGGTTAACAAATTTTCCTTTTTGACTAACAAATTTTCCTAGTTTTCATAAGTGTGGACGAGCTATTTCTGTATTTGGCCGACCTTTTTCACATTTGGTTAACAGATTTTCCTACTTGACCCAGGTTTTTTATTCCTTTGGGTAACAAAGTTTCCTACTTTTCATAAGTCTGGGTGAGATATTTCTGTGTTTGGTCTAACTTTTGTCCCATCTGGCTGACAATTCTCCTACTTTTTTTAAAATAAGTTTGGACGAGATATTCCTCTCTTTGGCTGATATTTTTTCACCTTTGGTTAACAAAGTTTCCTACTTTTCATAAGATTGAACGATGTATTTCGTTACTTAGTTCAATATTTTCCTCTTTGACTAACACATTTCCCCTACCTGGTCAATATCTTTCACATTTTGGTTAACAAAGTTTCCTACTTTTCATAAGTTTAGTTGAGATATTTCTGTATTTGGCCGACATTTTCCCCCTTTGGATGACATATTTTCCCACTTTTTATAGGACTGGACGAAGTATTTCTCTCTTTGGCTGATATTTTTTCACCTTTGGTTAACAAGTATTCCTACTTGGTCAATGTTTTTCCTGTTTGGCTAACAAATTTTCCTAGTTTTCATAAATGTGGATGAGCTGTTTCTGTATATGGCCGACATTTTGCATATTTGGGTAACATATTTTCCTACTTGACCTAGGTTTTCCCCCTCTGGCTAACAAAGTTTCCTACTTTTCATAAGTTTGGGTGAGATATTTCTGTACTTTGGCCTAACTTTTTACCATTTCGCTGACAGTTTTCCTACTTTTAATAACTTCGGCTGATCTATTTATAAGTGTAGTTGAAATATTTCTCTCTTTGGATGATATTTTTCACATTTGGTTAACAAATTTTCCTACTTTTCATAAGATTGAACGAAGTATTTCGTTACTTGTTCAATATTTTTTCCTCTTTGACTAACACATTTTCCCTACTTGGTCAATATCTTGCACATTTTGGTTAACAAATTTTCCTACTTTTCATAAGTTTAGTTGAGATATTTCTGTATTTGGCCGACATTTTCCCCTTTGGTTGACATATTTTCCCACTTTTTATAAGTCTGGACGAGATATTTCTCTCTTTGGCTGATATTTTTTTTCACATTTGGCCAATATTGTTTTCCTATTTTGGCTACAATTTTTCCTAGTTTTCATAAGTGCGAACGTGATATTTCTGTATTTGGCCGACATTTTTCACATTTGGTTAACATATTTTCCTACTTGACCTAGGTTTTTCCCCTTCGGCTAGCAAAGTTTCCTACTTTTCATAAGTTTGAGTGAGATATTTCTGTATTTGGCCTAACTTCTTCCCATTTGGCTGACAATTTTCCTACTTTGGACGAGGTATTTCTCTCTTTGGCTGATATTTATTTTTTTACATTTGGTTAACAAAGTTTCCTACTTTTAAAAGATTTGAACGATGTATTTCGTTACTTGTTCAATATTTTTCCTATTTGACTAACACATTTTCTTACTTGGTCAATATCTTTCCCGTTTGGTTAACAAGTTTCCTACTTTTTATACGTTTGGTTTAGATATTTCTGTATTTGGTCGACATTTTTCTCTTTGGTTGACACATTTTCCTACTTTTTATATGTCTGGACGAGATATTTTCCCTCTTTGGCTGATATTGTTCACATTAGACTAACAAATTTTCCTACGTGGCCAATAGTTTTCCTATTTGGGTAACACATTTTTCTAGTTTTCATAAGTGAGGAAGAGATATTTCTGTATTTGGTCGACCTTTTTCACAAATGGGTAACAGATTTTCCTAGTTGACCTAGGTTTTTCCCGATTTGGCTAACAAAGTTTCCCACTTTTCATAAGTTTGGGTGAGATATTTCTGTATTTGGCCTAACGTTTTCCCATTTGGCTGACAATTTTCCTACTTTTCATAAGTTTGGTGATCTATTTATAAGTTAAGTTGAACTATTTCTCTCTTTGGACGATATTTTCTTCATATTTGGTTAACAATATGTCCTACTTTTCATATGTTTGGCCGAGGTATTTATAAGTTTGACTGCTATTTTTTCTATTTTGGTTAACATATTTTCTTATTTGAAAGTTGAAGTGGTACATAGAAGCTGTAGTTTTGTCCAGCTGTGAAGTGTGGGACTGAGCAGACAAGATGTAAAACATATATTGGCGTTTGTAATGTGTTTCTGGGGAACGTTGTAGAGTTCCGTAGTTCCGTACAGACACACAGAGAGGTAGTGAACGTGCACATGTATAATTTGCTACGTGATAACGTCGCTTGTTATGACAGTGGACACTGACATGACATGTTACATTCATTGCCTAAGACTGAGTCGGGGCAGTTCGTTGTGTTCGTTTGTATAATTCTAATCTGATAACACGCGCTAGCCACTCGTCGCTGTATAGCTATGTTACCCGATAGTTGTTACGTACAGATACGTCTTCCTCGACTGGCATCGGTGATCACATCTCACATTTTTACCATTTGGTTGACGCATTTTTTTAACTTTTTATAAGTCTGGACTAGATATTTCTCTCTTTGGCTGATAATTTTACCATTTGGTTGACAGATTTTCCTACATTTTATAAGTCTGGACGATATATTTCTTTCTTTGGGTGATATTTTTTCCCCTTTGGCTAACATATTTTCCTACTTGGTCAATATTTTTTTTCTATTTGGCTAACAAATTTTCCCGGTTTTCATATGACTAGACGTGCTATTTCTGTATCTGGGTGATATTTTTCACATTTGGGTAACATATTTTCCTACTTGACCTTGGTTTCCCCCCTTTGGCTAACAAAGTTTCCTACTTTTCATATGTTTGGGTGAGATATTTCTGTATTTGGCTTAATTTGTTTTTTTTTCAATTTGGCCGACAATTCTCCTACTTTTTATAAGTTTGGACGAGATATTTCTCTCTTTGGGGGATATTGTTTTCACATTTGGTTAACAAAGCTTCGTCTTTGACTAACACATTTTCCTACTTGGTCAATATATTTCCCGTTTCGTTAACAATTTTCCTACTTTTTTTTATACGTTTGGTTGAACTATTTCTGTATTTGGCCGACAATTTTACATTTGGGTAACAGAATGTTCCTACTTGACCTAGGTTTTTCCACTTTGGCTAACACAGTTTCCTACGTTTCATAAGTTTGGGTGAGATATTTCTGTATTTGGCCTAACTTTTTCCCATTTGGCCGACAATTTTCCTATTTTTTATAAGTTTGGCCGAGATATTTCTCTCTTTGGGTAATATTTTTCACATTTGGTTAACAAAGCTTCCTACTTTTCATAAGTTTGAACGCTATACTTCGTTACTTGTTCAATATTTTCCTCTTTGACTAACACATTTTCCTACTTAGTCAATATTTTCTTACCGGTTTGGTTAACAGTTTTCGTACTTTTTATACGTTTGGTTGAGTTTTTTATGTATTTGGCCGACATTTTTCACATTTGGCTAACAGATTTTTCCTACTTGACGTAGGTTTTTCCACTTTGGGTAACAAAGTTTCCTACTTTTCATAAGTTTGGATGAGATATTTCTATATATGACCTAACTTTTGTCAATTTGGCTGACAATTTTCCCACTTTTCATAAGTTTGGCTGATCTATTTTAAGTTTAGTTAGACTGCTATTTTTCTATTTTGGTTAACATATTTTCTTATTTGAATGTTGAAGTGGTACATAGAAGCTGTAGTTTTGTCTGGTTGTGAAGTGTGGCACTGAGCAGACAAATTTGAGAACAGGTCTTGGAAATGGGTTTCTGGTGAACGAGACAAAGACCCGTATAAACACAAAAGGGGAGAGAGAGAGAGAGAGAGAGAGAGAGAGAGAGAGAGAGAGAGATTTGAGGTTTTCCTTTATCGATCTGAAATCCCATGATGTTAGTGTTCGAGCACTTATGTAGCTAATCAACCACTCACCCGCCCCTTTACATCTAATGTCACTAACCCATACCCACTACAACCAATAACACAGGTCATCTGTACTTTTAAAGGTTTTCATTTGTACCCTATGCTATAGTGTATATACTACTCAACCCTCTACATATCACTAATAACCACTATCCACCCCTGACAACGAATAACACTATGCAGTACCCACTACAACCAATAATACCGACCATCTTTACATTTTAAGATTTTAATTGTAACCCATATGATAATACCGTATATACCACTACGACCCTCTACAGAGCACTAATAACCACTACCCACCCTTTATCAACGAATGATACCAAGCCATACCCACAGCAATTAATATTACCGGCCATCTTTACATTTCAGATTTTCATTGTAACCATATGATGATAGTATATAGGCCATTACTCCCTCTACAGAACAGTAATAACCGCTACCTACCCCTTAACATCGAGTTTCACTAAGCCATACCCACAGCAAGCAATAATACCGGCCATATTTACATTTCAAGGTTGTCATTTGTAGCCATATGATGATAGTGTATAGGCAATTACATCCCTCTATAGATCACTAATAACTGGTTTTCACCCCTTAACACCGAGTTTCACTAACCCATACCCACAGCAACCGATAATACCGGCCATCTTTACATTTTAAGGTTTTAATTTGTAACCGTATGATGATAGTGTATAGGCCATTAAATTCCTATACTGATCACTAATAACAGCTAACCACCCCACACCAACGAATTTCATTAAGCCGTACTTATAGCAACCAATAATACCGGCAATCTTTACTTTTTAAGGTTTTCTTTTGTAAGTCGTGTGATGATAGTGTTTAAACCACTACGACCGCTTATGGATCACTAATAACCGCTACGAACCCTTAACAATAGATTTCACTAAACCATATCCACTACGACCGATAATACCGGCCATTTTTACATGTTAATGTTTTCATTTGTAACCATGTGATGATAGTGTTTAAACCCGAACCACCTAGCCTTATCCCACGCGCCCACCCATCGCCACCACCCCGCACCCCGTCGTTATTTATTTTTATTTATTTTATTTAAATTTTTAATTAGTTAAAAATTGTATACACCCCACTCACAAAGGTTTTCATTTGTAACCCTGTGATGATAGTGTTTAAACCCGAACCGCCTATCCTCACCCCACGTGCCTACCCCCTCGCCATCACCCCGCACCCCGTCGTTATTTATTTTTATTTATTTTATTTTATTTTTTAATAATTAATTAAAGATTTTATACACCAACTCAATAGTTATCTGGCCTTAGAAACAAAAAATCTTAGAATTATCGCCCTTAGATATGACCTAGATATCACCCCTTACCCCACCCAACTACATGACCGAGGAGGAGTGCAAATCAGGCGAGGTCAAGGTCAATCCTCATCAATCCTCCAATTAATAACCAAAATGTGCAAAGCCTACTACTATCAAGTAAACAGTAAAAATGGTAATATCAACGAAAATGGTGACAACAAAATGAGACATAAAAATGGATGGGACATTTCTTAACCAAGAGGATAATTTTAAATACCTAGGGGAATTTATAACATCATATGGAAGATCTACAACACAGATTAAGAGCAGAAGAGGGCAATCAAAAGCCGCATTTCAGAAAATGAAGAGTATCTAATGCAATACGTCATTATCTCTGAATGAAGGAAGTTAGTGCTGAAATGCTATATAGAACCAGTTTTGCTGTTTGGCAATGCGTCTTGGAATGTAAGTGAACAAATTAAGAAGCAATTAGAAGCAATAGAGAAGTGGTTACTGAGGCGAATGTTGCGAATTTTTTTGGACTGCCAGAATAACTAACTCTAACTAACGATTGCCTGAAACAGACTGATGAAACTAGAACAGTGTATACAAAACAATACGAAAGAGACAAACAGCTGTCCTGGGTCATGTGATGAGAAGAGACCCATTGGAAAACATCTTCATAACTGGAAAAATCGAGGGGAAGAGAACGAACGATCGAACGAACTTTATTTTCAAAGGGTAACAAATTGGGCACACAGACCCGACTTACATTAGGCCCTTCCAATCACTCATCTTTCGTTCATCAGTGCATGGTGCATTGACATAGGAAAAGACAAACATTGTCAAATGAATGTTGTAAACATAAACAATGAATGTTACCATGTTATGAGACAAATCCCCCACCCACCCACCCACCCATCCCCTATCCATCCGCGCGTCCACCACACACACATCCACCTCCCAACCACACATATACCCACAGGCACATACATGCCCCCATCCATCCACCCATCCCCAACCCACACATCCCACACACACACCCCACATACACAAACACACACACACACACACACATCTCCCTGCCACCACACATCCCTTCTCACACACCCCCCATCCACCCACACTCAAACCCAGGCACACATGCATGCATCCACGCATCTATCACCCACCCATACATCCCCCAAATTCACACATCTCCCCACCCACACACACACATTCTCCACCCATCTCATAACTTACCAACACTCACCAACCTACATATCTTCCACTACCCGCCCACACACACCCAACCACTCAGCCAAACACACATCCTCCAACCACATATTCAACACCCACACACACACATATTACCACCATCTCACATATCCTGCATCTACCCATACACAAAACCCGCATCTACCCACACCCCCCCCTCCCCACTTACACACATCCCCCACCCACACATCTCCCCCACCAACACATTACGCACCACACACACACAACCCCCACCCACCCCCAAAGAACACACACCCACCCGCCCACACATTCTCCATCCACCCACTCGCCAACCACCCCATCCCCCCGAACACCAATCCACAATTGCACATCCCTTAACTACACATCTCACCACCCATAGGCACTTTAAACTCTTTACTTGTTTCAAGGGATGTTCGTTTAGGTGAATTGTTGCTGTTTGTTCTTCTTTAGTTATAGTCATTACCTCTGTTTTGCTTGTGCTAATTTTCATGTTATGTTCCCTACACATTTCGTTTAGACTATTCATGTGGTCTTGTAATTCACCTTCTGATTTTGCTATTAGTGCTTGGTCGTCCGCAAACAGGAGTTCTCTAATGGTTAGACATGCAGATTGTTCTTCTTCTGTATTTTCGTCATGCGGTATTCTTGCGGTCTCTGCTTGGCTGATTTCTTTAAATATGTTGCCTATATATGTATGTATAAGCTATTAAAAAAACTGGTTTCAAGTTAATACCCTATTTAGTTATTTTTCTACAGTCATTTGTGACTTACCTATTAATTTACCCTAGCACAAACACGAACATATAACCATAGCATACAGTAAGTATTTCAGAACCGAAACACGATTTTCAGCTGTATCATAAGCTAATGAATGGCGACGTATATACACATGTGATAACACAGTATTCCTGCAAGTATGTGCTAAACATGAGCAATAACCATAGCCCTTTTCTTACTGAGAGCGCGTAGAATAGTGACTGAATCATCATCATCATCATCATCATCATCATCATCATCATCATCATCATTATCATCATCATCATCTTCCACTTCTGCCGTCAAGCACTGGATAGTGGTATTCCGTGTGATTGTACAATGTCTCTGATGTCGTCAATCCATTTACTTCTTGGACGTCCTCGTGGTCTCGTCGCAGATGATCTTTGATGTAAGGCCAGTGATGGTAATTATTGGTGTTGCATTCTAAAGGCATGGCCAAATCACTTGATCTTCTGTCTTTCAATAACTGTGGCACAAAGTGTTGACCCCACTGTCTGTCTGATAACAGTATTTCTTTCTCGGTCTAGGAATGTTAAGTTGGCAGCTCTCATGTATCTCATCTCGCAGGTGTTGATTTTGCGAAAGTGTGATTTGGATAAAGTCCAAGTTTGAGATTGGTAGCATAGGGTTGGTGTGAATATGCTGTTTATTATCTGTCCTTTTGCGGACATGGGTATATTTGGATGTTTCAGTAAGGGTGATATTTGATATGCAAGTAACTGAATAGTTGCCTGAATCGCATGATGATCATGGGTTCGTATACTCATGTAAGCGGATTTTCAAAATCGACGTGACTCCCAGGTCCACCCAACATTATGTGGGTACCAAGGAATGTTTTGGATCCTACCCACATCACCAGCTGAGTGTCAACTGGTAAAGCAGCTATTGGTCTAACAAGCTCCTGTAAGGGTCTTTTACATGTACAGCTGCCGAGCAGCCTTGAAAGTCCATAATTTCTGGTCTCTTTAGTAAAGATCGCTGTCAAAACCGCCGCATGACATTGCCGAGTAAACTAATGGAGAATTAATACTTTAAACATAATTTCAAAAGTTCAGATTAGTTTAATATGTCTTTGTTAACATCTGTATTTATAAAACTACGGCATGTTCTTAACTTGTGCTTCCTCTTTTTGCTGATACAATGCCTTGAATGCGTGGACCAATTTATATTACTCACAAGATCACACATTTACGAATCTATTTCTCACAGATGTGTTCTTTTAGATGTGTTCTTTCATATCCTACTTACCCTTTTCTACTTCTGTGAGCCGTAATTGTGTTACTGATATGTTTCATAGATCCCTCTTGAGACATTGTTATATAATAACTTAAAGAAAACACCATTATGACGCAGTATATTCAACGCGTTTTATCTGTTATTACGACTATTTTGTGATATGATACAGTTTGTTACGAAAGTATATGTTCTTCGCTTTCCCTGTAAAATTAAGGACTTGAGATATATATCCGTTATATATATATATATATATATATACAACCGTTGTTTCCTGACTGTACCGAATCTGTACTAATCTACCTTTTACATTTCTAATGCTGACATCTTGAAATCGATGTTTCTGTGGGAGGGGCGACGTTTCGTAATTTATGCAACCCTGAAATCATTACATACATAGGCCAGTCGCTAAACAATGTGTTGACGGTTGTATTCCATTTGTCTACATATTGGCAACGTCTTGTAGCCAATTACAATCGTGTTACTCCAATTCGCTCCCATTATGTCCACCGATTGGTAGTTCCGGTAGTTTTCACGATAACATTTCGTTACCAAAATGTTTTATTTGATTCTTTGCTTGTAATGTTTTACCCATTACAATTAGCCATCAATATTCGCCTCAATTTGTTATAGCACACAATGGTATCTCAACACAACATTAATTTGGCTAGTGTCGCTATTTCAGCTTGCACGTAATTTGCATATAGACAAAAATTACCTGTGATACTAACATCTTAACACATTGATTATCTATCTATATATGTGTTCGTGTACGTGTGTATGTGCATATGTTAATCTGCATATGTGCATGTGTGAGAAGTCACTAATAATTGTCATATTATTCATGTTTCCCGTATCAGTGCAAACGTACTATCTGCCTAAAATACACGAAGTCAAATAACCTGAGAGAATAAGCAGTGATATATCTAACAAAATGCTGCACTTACCTATGTGAGGTATTATAAATAAATACGCTGTAAACTGTGCGCACGTTTCAATCTTTATTGTACAGGTGAAACCATGCATGTTAGAAAATATCATTGTAGCTGACCACAAATGTGTATTAGAAACATTAATGTTATATTTCGATCACTTTGATAATTCAGTTTCTAGTTCTCTACAATGTTTGTTCATTTAATGTATATCCTCCCATTTCATCGCTAGTCATTAGCGTACCATGACACTCAAAACTGCTCAATTTCTGTAATTACCCACCTTTAAGTCTGTCGACTCATCTGTCGATTTGTCTGTTCTATCGAGTGTCTGTTTGTGTGTGTGTGTGGTTTTTTTTTTGGCATTGCTATATAGCATTTGTTTTTTGCTCGAGGAGCGGCTGTCCGAGTGGCTAGAAAGCCGGACTCTCCTTCGGGAGACCCGGATTCTATCCTTCGGTAAGGTGTGGGGGTTTTTTCTGTCGGGGGCAAAAAGAAAATCCTAGCCTGCACAGTTCGCGGCGACTGCACAGGCCAGGCGGCCTGAATTCCTCAGGCTCAAAGACCCCTCTGCCATACACCGCAAGGTACTATGTTGGCAGTAAATGACAGATTTTTATTTTGCTCTTGCACTGACATTAGTTTTTCAGTGCCCGTTTCTGACTGTGTTGTTTATTGTCATACTGTATCAGGTATTTCTATTCCTACGATATGAGAAGGATCGAATTTCTGTTTCTTCAGTATTTACTATTGCATTCCTCATGACTGCTGTAGTATCTAAATCTGATCAGGGAAAACTCTCCTATGTCTCACTAGCTGTTCTATATCCAAATGGCATGATATGTGCATGCGTTCAGCCTATATTTGCATGCAAAACGTACGTTCACAGTGTAAAACTTGGTTGCACAACTCTTTTTTGTTTTGGAAGTTACACCTGTGCATTAACCGAACAAGCAACCAACCATGACAGTTGACATGCTACCGACATGAAAGAGGAAAACAAGTCATGTAAATTAAATTGTTAATTCAAATTGTGAATAACACACGAATTTTATTATTCAAGGTTGACTCAGTTATATGCAAAGTGTCCTAGAGATAAATTATATTTCATATGACGTAGACATGTTTATCCACACACACACAAACAATTTGTGTGATATCATGCTATATACTATATACTATACTGGTACCTTGCCGTCTTGACAGGCGATAGATTGTTACATTGTTCTTCAAAAACAACCCATGGCGGTAGCGAATGTGACTAATCAGACCAATTCGCACTGTAAATGTTTGTCCACAACGGATTCATGTGAACACTTGGTCATTTCCGCCTTCACGCACCATCTTACGTCTCAAACGCTCATTGTGTGACCTATCTGCGATCATTTTATCCTTCGTCTTTATTCCATTTCTGATCTTAGTCCTCCATGCAACATGATCAGCGGCGACTTGCTTCCAAGATGCAATATCAATGCCTGTATTAATCATAAGATGTCATATGACGTCAAAACCTGCCTATCGAATCAAAGTAATTGAAACACTGAGAACAGTTAACCTGTGGCTGAGAACAAAGCATCACTGTATTTTCTACAGCTGCCAGCCAAAGCTCAGATATTGTACAAGGAAATAATTGCCATTGTCTAATCTCCCTCGCCTCATCAATGCAATGCTCCTGTTTCAGCGTGTTTGCATCTTTGACTCATAACTTTAACTCTAATATTTGCTTGCTTTTCATCGTGCATTGTTTTACTTTCTTCACGCAATCACGTGTGGAGTATTGAGGAGCAGCTAACTTATCATGACCTGGAGAGAATGTTTTGGCAGCTATATAACTATGCGATCTGTTCGACATACATTACTCTCAGGAATACATAATCAGATTGTAACTGGTGCCGTTGGTATCTGGACTCTCCGCAGGCTGTTGAAGATGAGTTCGGAACGCGTAAGGAAATGCCCCGAGTGTTGTGATGTAGGCTCTTATCTAATTATCTGGGAATCACATTTGACAGGAGTATGTCCTTTAAGGACCATGTGGAGACGGTTGTGACAAGGTCTCAAAAGGGACTCAATGCACTTAAAACTATGGCTGCGATGTACTCAGACCAGAGAATGCTCTTCACACTATACCAGCACTTGATCCTCTCAGTGATTTATTATGGACTAGGACTGCCCAATGTCTCAAAGAGTCATCTGGTGAAATTAGAGCGCATACAGAATTAAGCTATGCGGGTCATTCTCGGATGCACCAGAGACACCCCAGTAGTGTGTATGCGTTACATCCTTGGTTTGCCGACTGATGCTGGTAGGCACAAAGTGATGCAGGCGAAGGCATACCTCAAAGTAGCTGCAGACACAGATCACCCGTTGCATGAGGCGCTGGACGAAGTAAAGGGTCAGAGACTGATAATAGGGAAATCATGGATTGCTCAGACGGAGGATACGATCAGACAGGAGTACATCTTGGAGAAAATTAGGCGAGGAGAGGAGTGGGTCAGAGTGCCAGCGGAGCAGTCAGACTTGTGCAGAGTTATAATCACATTGAGCCGGGAGTGCAGGGAGTGGCCAGCAGGGGCCACGGAAGTTTAAATCCAGCAACTAATTCAGGATAATGCTCGCCCTGGTGATTATCTACACGGAAGGTTAGGTGTTGAGAGGTAGGAGAAGTGCCTGTGGATTCTTAGCAAAAGCTAATGGTCGACGTTTGGTGCAGGAGAGCCTGGCATATGATAACACAACATCTAGCTTAAGAATGGAGGTGGATTCGGTCAGTGCAGGTTTCCGCTTGATGGAGAACACGATACATACACACATCGTGATTGTAACTGACTCAGAAAACATGCTGAGGAGGGTGAGAACAGGCAGGCTTCGTGGTGCAGGTTGCTTGCTTCGCTTCGGAGGTCACGGGTAGTAAGCATCATCTGCATATTTTCTCCGGGGCATGCCGGTGTGCTGGGGAATGAATAGGCGGACAGGTTGGCTGGCTCGGCAAAACTTGGTGGAGTATTGATGCATGACAAGGCAGACGTGGTTGCGGCCTTGTGGGAGCACGTGTACACCTCGGAGGAGAAAATGGATCACCATAGTCTGGTATGAATGAGGCAGCGAGTTGTGACGAGGGGATGTGGCCGACGCTCGACGCTCAAAGGATAGGCGAGAAGGACATATAATCAGATTGCTACTGGAACTATTAGTGTTGGAACTCTTCGCTGGCTGCTGAGGATGAGGACGAAGTGCTTATGGGAATGCCCCGAGTGCTGTGATGTCGATTCCTAAATCAATCAATCAGTCAATCAATCAATCAATCTAAAATTAACATGACCTGAAGAGAATGTTTTGGCAGAGATATAACTATAGGATCTTCCCGACACCCATTACTCCCACGAGAAGCAAGACGTGTACATAATCAGTTTGTAACTGGTGCCGTTGGTATCTGGACTCTCCGCAGGCTGTTGAAGATGAGTACGAAACAAGTAATGGAATGCCCCGAGTGTTGTGATGTCGGCTCTTGTCTCAACTCTACTCACCTGAAGCTCTTCAAGCACACCTGGAGAACATCTCCGAGCTCGCAGCTACATCTCAACACAAGCCTGTTTCCCTTCCTTCGCTTTTAAACTCTGATGGTTGCCATGGTGATTGTACGGGCTTTCCTCGGGTAACCCTTGTCCAAACACTTTGCTAAAACTTAAGAAAAGCGATATCTCCTGTCGTATAGGAAGATTGTGTGTCTTCATAACTATGTTCACCGATGTCTCTCTTCTCTTCACGTGACATGGCACATGATGGGTGGATGGAATACATCCATGTACAACGACCACCTCAATCGCAACTGCTCAGAGCTATCTAGTTCAAGTTGCGCAACTGTTCAAGAAGCCCGATACGAGGGAGGAAAGAAAGGCACGTGACAAACCTAAAACCAGAAGACACCCGATGTTTAAGATGAGCAGCGCAGAAGCCACCAAGATTGTAAAGAAGACGAGAGGAGAGCACCTGTCTGCGAACTGCAGCAAAGCGACAGAACCCTCAGTAACATCAAATCAAGCTACCACTAGTAAGGGCAACGGCAACCCACCAGAGACAAGATCAAAAACTACTGTGAAGCAGAGTGAGGGGAAAGGCACCAGAGTCGGACACACCGACTTTCAGGCGATCAAATGGGTTATGAAACGCATCCAAGTGGAGCTTACAGATGACCAGATACTGAAGCAGCAACAACAGGAAAATCTTCACATCCGTATGTTGAAGGCGGAGCAGCTCCTGACCTACTATAAGATTCCTACAACTTTAGCGGTGGTGACATCAGAGGGCAGCGAGATGCCAAGCCAAGTGACGATGAACAAGAAAGATCAACAGCCAGAACGATTCATTCCGAGAATAATACGATTCTCAACGTGCCAGAGGGCCGGCCACAGTAGAACATGCGGCATGAAAACAGACATATGTCAATTCTGCGCCGAACACCATGCCTTCAAGCAAAGTCCGCTGGCCAAGCATGACAAAGACTTCCGAAAGCCCAATAACAAGAGACAATGCGCCTGTCACAATCCCCTGTAACTGATTAAGATTGGCCGTTGTCTAAGTTCCCGATAATTTCCAGATATCACTGAGTAGTGCAGGATGGCTCAGCCACAGGTATAATGACACAGATCATTGCTTTAATCAACAGCTATGAGTCACTGGAGAAACTTATGTTGCGCACACACAATTCGTTTAATCACAGATGAACACGGTGACACGCAGAACATTATTCCAGGAGCATTAGTAGTACATAATCTATCAAAGTTAGGAATTACTTTTTTCTGTAACATTGCCTTCTCTAGGCCTCCTTCAACTAGTGCACATAGACAGTTACGCCCGGCTCTCCAACAGCCGGACTAGAACCACTCAACAGAATCCTACTAGCTTGCCTGGTGTCTCCCACACCTCAGCCCAAGACTCACTGTCGAATCCAGACCTCCACTGTCTGGATCAAAACTTCACTATATCCTCACTAGCTTGGCTGGTGTCTCACACACCTCAGCCCAAGACTCGATACTCTGAGCTCAGACCTCCACTGTCTGGCTCAAAAACTCGACTCCCCTTTACTTTCCCAGACTTGGATATTTATCCCCTCTTTGCAGACCTCCCACCTAACACAGTATCAACCCCTTGGTCCCATTTATCAGTCCCCATGAAATTTACACCTTAGACTTCTCCTTTCTCCATCAGTCTAATGTCACGTACTCCTCTGTGTCTTCGTGCCTCCCGCTGCCATCTCCGTGATCTATTCGCTTCTTAAGGGGGCCTACCACAAAGCATCATTTCACCTCTGTCACCCTACTTTACATTCCTCTCAGTCTACTCTTTCTAAGTTTCCCTTAGTCTATTAGTTTCCAATCACAGTTTTACCTTTCCACCGGTGATTTGAATCTAGGCAACCTCAGCATTGTTTCGGGCTTACCCCCCCCCCCCCCCCCTCCCCCATTAGCATGACGATTTATATCCTGAGTCCGTGACTAAACCATCACCTAGTCTCGGACTATCCCCGTTTGTTGAAAATGTGTAATTACCCTACTTTTTACTGGTGTCAACACACGGTCTCAGTTGGCTTCTGTCTTCCCGTTCGCTGATCCAAATACGTAGAAGCATATGTTGTTGTTTGTCCATCAAGAATGATGATGACCATTAATTTAATTCAGTGGGGTTAAAAATATGGAGCTGTGAGTTCTAAGATGGCTGATCAGGCCTATTTTGGCTCGAAATGTTCTTTGACAATGTGGGCAAAGAAAGCTCGACGTTTCAGGAGAAGGATTTCTTGCAGTGGTTTTTCTGCCCAGCATTTTCTTCAGAGTTCTGCAGTCCTGGTTGCTTCACAGGTGACTGCACCCTTATGTAATAATGTACGCCACAAATTTCGGTCTTTGGCAGCAGTCTCCCAAGTGTCAAGATGAATTCCAAAAGCTTTCAGTGAGATTTTCAGTGTCTTTAAAGCGTTTCCTCTGGCGGCCTTGGGAGCGTTTACCACAACGCAGCTCGCCGTAAAGACTTCGTTTAGATAGTGTGATCTGGCATGCGAGTCAAGTGACCAGTCCAGCGAATCTGATTCTTCATTAGTAGAGTGTGGATATTGAACATGGACGCGTTTTCTAGAACTTCAGTATCTGGGATCTTGTCTTACCATTTAATCTTCAATAGCTTCCTAAGGCAGACTGTGTGGAAGTGGTTTAATTTCCTAACGTGTCGATGATAAACAGTCCTGGTTTCACAAGCATATAGCAGCGTGGATAGTACAACTGCTTTGTAGACTTTTAGCTTTGTTTGCAAGCTTGATCCATTTCAGTCCCATACATTCTTATAGAGTCTGCCAAAGGCCGCGCTGGCCTTGGAAAGTCTTGCATTCACTTCGTCATCAATTGCGGCAGCTTGTGGCACAGTGTTGCCAAGATAGGTGAATTTGTCCACAACACTTAGCCTATGACCATTCACCTTAAAATTCGGCAGGGTGTAATTACTACCTGGAACTGGCTGGTACATAACTACTGTCTCCTCCAAGTTGATATTGAGCCCAAAGTTGGCACAGGCATAAGAGAAAGCTGAAACATTGTGTTGCATGTCTGCCTCTGAGTTGGCGTACAGAGTGCAATCATCAGCAAACAGCAGCTCTCTGATGATGTCGCTGTTTTGGTTTGAGCTTTCAGCCTTATGAGATTGAACAACTTCCCACCCATGCGGTAGTTGATGTCTGTTCCAATGTCGTTGTTCTCGAAGGCATTCGTCAGCATAGCTGAAAACATGAGGTTGAACAGTGTTGGTGTTAGGACACATCCTTGCTTCACTCCATTGGTGACAGGGTAGAGCTCAGACTGTTCACCATTTTCCTGTAGTCTTGCCTGCATGCCACCATGAAATAGCCGCACTACTTGGACAAACTTTCGTGGACAGCCATATTTCGCCATAATCTTCCAAAATCCTTCTCTGCTGACTTTATCAAAAGCTTTGGTAAGGTCAATGAAAGTGGAGAACATTTCAGAGTTCTATTCCTGATATTTCTCTTCCAGCTGCCTTGCAGCGAAAATCATGTCAACAGTTCCTCATTCTTTTCTGAAGCCACATTGACTCTTAGAAAGAAGACCTTGATCGAGATGGACCATCAGGCGATTGAGAAAAATTCTGGCTAGAGTTTTTCCTGAATTGAGAGCAAGTGGTTGCCTCGGTGGTTGTCACAGGATTGGCGGTTTCCTGTCCGCTTGTAAAGGTGGATTATTGAGGCGTCCTTGAAATCCTGAGGCATGGTCTCGTTGACCCATATGTTTATAAAAACTTGGTTAAATTGCTCTATTAGGACCGGCCTACCTGCCTTGTATATCTCTGCTGGGATGGAGTCAAGACCAGGCGCCTTACCACTGGAAAGTTGCTGGATGGCTTTGTTTATTTTCACTATGGTTGGCAGATCATGAAGTATATCATTAGTTGAAACTTGAGGAAGGCAGTTGATGGTTTTATCATCGAAGAAGGAAGTTGAAATTAAGATGTTGCTGAAATGCTCTGCCCAGCGTTGAAGAATTTCTTTCTTATCGGTGACCAATGTTCCTCCATCTGCACTGAGGAGCTGAATTTTGCCTGGTGATGTAGGACCATAGACCGCTTTCAGTTAGTCGTATAAGTTTTTCATAGCATGTCTGTCAGCAATGCCTTGAATTTCATCAGCTTTGTTGCTCAGCCAGGAGTCCCGCATGTGCCGAAGTTTCTGCTGCACTATTCTCCGAATTATTGAAGGCATAGTGTTTTGTTTTTTCTTAATGTTGACTAAGGTTCATTCAAATATGCCTTGAGGAGAAGATCTTTCTCAGTCAGCATTTGGTTGATGTCTTTGGCATTTCCATCAAACAAGTCTGGATGTTTTTTTTTTCGGTTTTCTGTTTTGGATGGGGGGGGGGGGGGGGGGGGGGGGGGGGGGGGGCGGAACCCAGGTTTTCCATAGCAGTGTTGTAAATTATGTCCTTTAGGGCTCTCCACTATGTTTCCGTATCTTGTTTAGCTGCAGCATTAGGCTTGAGGCGGTCTTCCAGCATATTTTCAAAAGACAGCTGCATAGTTTTTGCTGTTAAGGCTGATGACATTTAGTTTATTGTTTGGTGTTTTGTTTGTTCATTTGTACCCCTTGAGGACGCCGTGGTGGTTTGATGTGTATGTTTATTTTCGAGATAATGAGACGATGGTCTGTCCAACATTGGGCACCACACATGGATTTTGTCACCCGAACGTCTTGTTTGTCACTCGTCTTGACGATGACATAGTCAATGAAGTGCAGTGCTTGGAGCGAGGTTGCATCCACGATGTCCTATTTCTCGTGGGAAGAAGGAAAATTGTTTTGGTGATCAGGAGATCGTGTTGGTGTCAGGGTCTTAAACCTGGCTCGTTAACCTAACACATGTGAGACAGTACAAGTACAACGTGATTCGACTTGAGACTCAACGACACAACGTTCAATGGATTTATTTACAGATCATATACAATACGATGATCATTACAAGATATATGTTATACTTCAAGACACTTACATACACAATACAGCTCACAGTCTATCTCTCAAGATGTCCAAGCACTCGACATTCAGGCACAGAAACCACACAACGCCTTTCTCTCATCATGCGTCCAGTCGAGTCCACGTCCCAGAGCTGTCTGCCTATAGCTCGCAATGTGCCTCCCCACCTGAAGTGGCTTCACGAGGCATGCGTGCGTCTTGCGTTGTCCTTGCCTGACCGCTGGCCGTCTCGTCAGCCAGCACCCTCGCAGGCAGGTAACTACTACTCGCCTGGCGGGCGTAACGAAGTTACGGCATCCCGGCTGGGGACTAAGTCGCCTGGCGGGCGTAACGATGTCACTGCATCCTCTGCAGTACTTTAGACTCTGACATGCTCCCCCGGGGCATCTTCATGAAAGATGTCATCTTTCATGTATACTATATGTACATACTAGGGTAATATTTTAACCTTGTCAGAGTCGACCCTTCTGTTGTTATATACATTGGTATCGAAATACATAGAAATACACATCTGGGTATAGAAACACATAAGACATGGAAGTTGTATTTACAAACATGTGGTGTTCAACCTTTAACACTTGTCAAGTTTCATCCTGTCGATGGCTGGTCACCTTCATTGCATTATTGACCCAGTCAGATCGGTAGTAACAGCTTCCCAAGCAACTACCTCGCAGCCTCCACAAAAAAAGTAATAATATGGTTTTTGAAACAAAAACCATCTGGCTAGACCTAAATACGGCTTTATATAAGTCGCATTAAATGCTCAAACCCTGACCTCATTGGCCAGGAGCTCTTGTGTTGGTCTGCAATGTCGGCAACACTCTACCATGCCCAGTAGATGGCTTCTTGGTGTGTTAACAATCTGGCAACACTATGGTTATTTATACACCACATAATCGTATACATTTCACATTATAGCCCTTTGGTGTAATGATGTAATAACAATTAAATAAAAGGGGAATAACTTCAAAATTTATGAAATATAATATTTTACAATAATTATTCTATTTCTCAGCGTCATAGCTTGATGTTTCTTCACACTAGCGAGAAAAAGTCGATAGTATGAATAAATTAATCAAGATATGATTCTAAGATTACATTACATAAAAAATATAAATACACAATTCGTGTATTCAAAATTGTTGATTCCTAAAGATTTTAGAATCGTCATAGCTTTTTAAACTTTTGTTTGTCGTCTGCTAATTTTGAACTAAATTTCTAACTAATCCGGAAGTACACACGAACACTAAACAGCTGACGTTGAAACTTATAGAACACACTTGTTCCGGTCTGATGTAGTTACGGAATGTACAATGTTCTGATCGTTCATGTGCTGGTTGTTTCACTGGAAAACTTCTGGATTTCGATTGACTGCAGTGGTGTAGATGTCAATGTTCAGGTCACGCTTTCACACACGGATTTAAAATATCACTGGAATGTTCCAAACGCAGATACCACTGTCAAATTGGATAATTCGCTTACGGTAAGTTTTGAGCGAATGTGGCACTGTTCTTGTTTCGTAATATATACAATTAATAAAGTTCGCTTTCTACCACACACTACACAATTATACACGACAATCACTACATTCATTAGTAAAATAAGAAAACTATATATATTGGGAATAAACCCTATCACATCACATCGTAGACATTACACAGCTTTCGTGAATGAAAAAAAAATATTCACTGATGGATGGCTGTGTTGATCTGAGTGTATTTTACACACTGCACTCAGACATTGGTGCTCACTGGGTCGGTCGGACAACGGGACAAAAGATCGGCAATCGTGTTGGTTCTGCCTGGGATATGTCGAACCTCGAAGCTCTAATCTTGGAGCTTAAGAGACCAGCGCGCTACCATTTGGTTTGAAGGTACACCTGAATTTATAAAACGCAATGGACTACTGTCAGACTCCACAATAAAATGGCGTCCTAGGAGGAATCTGGACAATTTAGTTATACCCACCACTAAAGCTAGGGCTTCCAACTGAGGTATTGACCAAGCCCGTTCTCTCGGTTTCAGTTCCTGGAGACGAAGTACACAGGATGTAGGATGTTATTGTGCTCCTGCAACAAGGCTGCCCCAATCGCGTCTGTACGCAATCTGAAAGGGACATGTAGATTGGGCAACTTCAGAATAGGATTATTTAAGCTATTATCAGAAAAACAAGATAATACTTTCTGGAATGCAAATTTTAGGCATTCATTGCTTACAATTTTCTCCGGTTTATCTTTTGTTAGTAAGTTAGTAAATACTTCGGTCAGTTCAGAAAAATCAGGTATGAACTGCCTATAATAATTTATAAGTCCCAACAAACTTCTGACTTGCTTTTTCGTAGTCGGAAGTGAGAGTTTTAGTATCTTGGACACAATGTTATCGTCTGTCGTGACAAAGCCATTGGATATTTTGTACCCCAAGAAGGATATTTCCTGGTAGGCTATGTCTACTTTTGCAGGCTTTACCGTCAGTCCGTGCTGTCTGATGCGTTCAAATGTCTGTTCCAATGTCTTTATGTGGTCTGTCATCGTCTCTGTGTGAACACAAATGTCGTCTATATAGCAAATTATGTTCGGTATATCTACTAGTAGAAGTCGTGTCATACGTACGAATGTTGCTGGGGCATTGACAAGCCCAAATGGAAGTTTGCACCATTCGTACAGTCCCCAAGGTGTGGCAAATGCTGTCAGATGTCTGCTCTGTTCGTCTACCGCTATTTGCCAGTAACCTTTAGTCATGTCTACCTTCGTAAAGAACCTAGCGTCTGTCAGTTCTGTCAGTAGATCTTTCGAGTTTGCTATTGGCTCCAGATCTAGAAGAGTTATCTTATTCAGTTTTCTATTGTCGACACAGAGTCTTATCGTGTTGTCCTTTTTGCGTACTATGACCATTGGAGATGAGAAGTCTGATTGGGATCGTCTTATGATGTTGTTTTTCTCTAAGTTGATGATCTCCTGATGTAAGTTTTCTTTGTAGTGCAATGGAATGGTGTATGGTCTGCATTTTATGGGTGTATTTGACGTGAGTGTGATGTGATGTTGTACTAATTCTGTTTGTCCTGGGTTGTTGGAGAAGATGGTGTTGTACTGTTGTATAAGATGTTTGCAACTGTCTGTTTCTGCTTGAGTTAACTTTGGGTTGATTTTAATTTCCTTCAAGCAGTTTGTCGTGTCTAATGCAGGTGTTGGAATTTCGTCGCTAGCCTCGTCATCTTCATGGTATATTATCACTGTACAAGCTGTTGTATCGTCTTGTTCGTTGTCTCTGTTGTAATATGGTCTTAGCATATTGACGTAGAATATTTTGTGTTTGTCTTTTATTTGAATCTCATAGTCTATAGGTGAAATCTGTCTTGTCACTTTAAAAGGTCCTTGCCAAGAATCAGTCAATAAGTGTCTGTCACTAGGTAGGAGAAGAAGAACGTCCTGTCCAGGTGTCAACGTTATTGTCCTGTTACCTTTGTCAGCATATTGTCTATAAGTAGCACCAGATAATTTTAGTGCACTCTTTGCAATTATACAAGATTTGATGATTCTTTCACGCAATGATGTAACGTATACGTATGATGATATGGGTTTAAGTACTGGAGTGGAGTCAGTTAACATTTGATGATAGATAGTTAATGGGCCACGTGGTTTGGCACCATAGATAAGTTCAAAAGGAGAGAAACCGGTACTAGAATGTGGCACCTCGCGATAAGCAAAGAGAATAGCAGGTAAATATACGTCCCAGTTATTGGGATGCTCTTGCGTGACTTTAGCAAGCATGTGCTTTAAATCGCCGTTAAATTTCTCTATTATCCAACTCGAGTAAGGATGGTACGGGGAATTGAAACATTGCTTCACTCCCAACATTTTGGAGAAAGCTTGGGTAGATGCGGCGATAAACTGAGTTCCCCTATCTGATTGGATAGTGTCTGGAAATCCTATCCGTGAAAATATATGGAAGAAAACTTCCATTATATCATTGGCAGTTATGTTCTTTAGCGGAATAGCTTCCGGCCAGCGGCTACATTGATCAATGATGGTTAATATATACTTATTCCCTCTGGTTGTTGTCTGATTAAGAGGGCCCACTATGTCGACAGATATTTTCTCAAAAGGTCGACTGGCTAAGTCAGTAACTTGTAACTTTGCCTGTGGGTGTTTACCTTTCTTTACAAGTTTTTGGCAGATGTCACAACTTCTGCAATATTGCTTAATGTCATTGTAAAATTTGGGCCAATGAAACTGTGTTAATAATCTTGATCTGGTCTTAGCGTATGCCATATGCCCTGCAAGAGGTATATCATGGGCAAGATGTAAGGCTTGCTTACGATACTCAGTCGGCAAAACAGTTTGCTCTGTTGTGCTGTCACCTCTGGTGTAATACCTAGTGAGGATACAATTTTTCAAAGCAAAATGCTATTTTGCATTTTTGGTTACCTTTGGCTTATGGCCGATCAGATTAAAATATTTTGACAATGAAGGATCAGCCTTTTGAGCTGTTACAAAAGTTTCCTTCATGGTTTTAGAAGGTATTGATACTGGGCTAAGCATTTGTATAGCCTCAGTTTGGTTACTTTCATCTTGCACTCTAGCAGTAGATCTGGTTACTGCGTTCACACAATCAATGATATCAGATGGTGATGAAACAGTGTTATCAATGATGTCATGAGATCTTAGTGCTACATTAGCTACCATACATTCATTTGGTGGTGTAACATTATCAATGATGACATTTGATGGTGATGTTATGGTATCATCAATGCAAAGAGATGTTATGTCATGAGGCACATCATTTACCTCTGGTAAATTTCCAATTATAATATCGCACACCGGGTTTGTTAATGCTGCGCATTTTACTTTACCAGTGAGGAAAGGTGTTTGAATATATGCCCATGCTAGTGGGTACTTTTCAATATTGCCAGAGAATGTTCTGCATGTTACGTGCCTGCCTGTATAGTCTGTAGGCATTATGAACGTTCTCTTTAGACCAATAAGTGAACTGCCCGTGTCCCGAAGGACTGTAGCAGACTTGCCATCCTCGTATCCCTGATGGACGTTTATTCTGCCTTTGGAATCTACTACCAAATTAGCTTCTTCATTGGCAATAGGAATGGAGTGGCCGCATGTTAAAATGCCATCTTCATAAAAGGTATTACAAACAGTACATTTATTTGCGTTAAACATATCAAAAGCCTGTGCTGAGTTCACAGGATGTTTCTCTGATTGTTCTTCATCTGTCGATGAACTGTCAAATAAGGCGGCATTTGCTTTGTTGGTCATTTGCCTACCTTTACAATCATGGCGATAATGTCCGTGCGCCTTACAGAGGAAACATTTACGCTAATTTCTAAATGATCTACGCTCTTTATCTTGTCTGTTTACCATGTTTTGTTGATAAGTATGATATGCGGGGTTCTTGTCACACATCTCGCCTTGATGGTGTGAAATTTTACAATATTTACAGTGATTGTACTTCTCAGATGTAGGCTTATGAGGTTTCTGCCTACTATAGGGTTTGTCATAGTTAGCCGATGCTACAAAATTTATGTCAGTAGCTTCACTGGCAAAACAATGTTTGTTGGCTGTGTAATAAGCCGAACCACGTCTCTCAATCTCGTCTACACTAGTGCATTCATTCTCTTGCAAAAATTTGGAAAATGCTGATGGAATGGATGAAATGACTTTATCTCTGATGATCAGATCTTCTAACTTTTGATAGTTTTTATCAATTTTAGCTGCTGAAGTCCATTTGGTAAATATATCTCGGACTAAGCAGAGGTAGTCAGAGAACGTTTGAGTCGGTTTTGGGCTCAACTTGCTGAATTGTTCTCTGTAACCTGCTTCATCTAACATAAAAGATGCCATAATCTTTGATTTTAGATAATGGTAATCTTTTCTGAGGTCTTTGGGGATAGTCTCAATGACTTTAAGAGGCTCCCCTGATAAACTCCTCATATAAATAATATTCCATTCAGACAGTGGAACCTGGTAATGGTCCATTAAAGTCTCAAAATTTTGGGTAAAGGCTGCAATGCAGTCACCCGAGGTATAATTACGTACGATACCTTGATATTTCTTGTACTGGTTTTCTTTCTCCAGTCTCTCAGATTTCTTTGACTCTTTGTTAATGGCAGTCTCAGTATCAAGTTGATTAATCTTTAACTGTACCTCCAGTTCTTCTCTCTTACTCTGAGCTGCTATTTCTGCCTTCTTTAATTCTGTATCTAATTCGGCTTGTTTTGTCTTTGCAGCCAGTTCTGCTTCTGTCTGTTTTGCTGCGGTTGCTGCTTCTGCTTGCTTTAAGGCTGCATATGTTTCTGCCTGCTTTAAAGCTCTTTCAGCTGCTCTTTCATCGCGTTCAGTAGCTTTCTCGCGAAGGTGTTCAGAGTATTTATTCTCACTCCACCTCATTAACTCATCACCTGTTAACTTTAACTTTAACCCCATATCGATGAAATCATTTAATGAAGACATGATGGAAAATGCAAATTAAATACCAGCCACACAATTTGTTACAAGTGGTTAGTAAAGTGAACAATTTACAATTGTGTTCTATTGACAATACATGCCTAAATTTGCATTCAAAAGTATATGAAAAGAAAAATATACTCAAGTGCACTGAATGCGGTGAAGAACGGTTGGAAATCGGGCTAGGAACTGTATGGTCGCTACTTCGAAACACAAATGACCTCTACGGGCAAGGGTTTCAGATGGTACAGAAAACCTGCTTTGTTTTTGGAGGAAATAAATTAGCGTTTATTTGATGTGGTGTGCCTGCTTGTCACTAAGTTTTGATTAGGTTTGTATGGCGTTGAGTGTAATTGTAGGTCGTAATTGTGTCAGTCAACAACTTTTTTTTTTTTTTTAACAAGTCACTTTCTTTCCAAAACTTTCTGCGTTCCACAACTCAATTCACAAAGACAATCTACATATATCTCAACACTCTACAACATTGATGACACATCACTTACATTAAGATGCCATTCAGTAAGGACATAGACATCAAGTTTACAAGATGGCGACAAGGTCACAATGGCGACCACTTCACAATGTCGACAAGGTCAAAACGGTGACAAGTTCAACAATCACTGATGTTTTACATGTTTACAAGATCAAACAATATGTATGTACTTTACGTTCACAACTAGTCTCCATGTTCAAACAATGTAATAATATCTATCAAAATGAGCCTTCAACGATCACATTTACATGTACAATAAAGTTGGACAAAAAATTATAAGTTCACAACTCTAAGTTTAACTGTTGATCACATAAACACGTTCATTTCTAAGCCGGACGAATGCCACCACGTCCACACATGTCAGGGTCTTAAACCTGGCTCGTTAACCTAACACATGTGAGACAGTACAAGTACAACGTGATTCGACTTGAGACTCAACGACACAACGTTCAATGGATCTATTTACAGATCATATACAATACGATGATCATTACAAGATATATGTTATACTTCAAGACACTTACATACACAATACAGCTCACAGTCTATCTCTCAAGATGTCCAAGCACTCGACATTCAGGCACAAAAACCACACAACGCCTTTCTCTCATCATGCGTCCAGTCGAGTCCACGTCCCAGAGCTGTCTGCCTATAGCTCGCAATGTGCCTCCCCACCTGAAGTGGCTTCACGAGGCATGCGTGCGTCTTGCGTTGTCCTTGCCTGACCGCTGGCCGTCTCGTCAGCCAGCACCCTCGCAGGCAGGTAACTACTACTCGCCTGGCGGGCGTAACGAAGTTACGGCATCCCGGCTATGGACTAAGTCGCCTGGCGGGCGTAACGATGTCACTGCATCCTCTGCAGTACTTTAGACTCTGACAGTTGGGTACAAGTCTGAAAGAGGAGGAGTCCAATTGTGTTACAATTTCCGACTCCGTACCTTCCATTGATGCCACTCTAAGAGGCGGTGTCCTTGCCTACTCTGTAATTGAAGTCCACAATGAGTATAAGTTTGTCTCCTTTGGAAACAGACGTTAATTCGTTGTGAAGGTCCTCATAGAACTAGGTTTAGACGTCATCTTCGTTGGTCATGGTTGGTGTGTAGACACTCACGATGGTTGCATGCTTCTTACCTTTCAGCAGGGGTAACTTAATGGTCATAAACCTGTCATGTATAGCCTTCGGATATTCAGCTAGTTTACCAACAAATTAATTGCAAATCCCACACCATATTGGCGTCTTTCCTCGCTTTTCCTTCCACTCCAGAAGAATGTGTAGTCGGCCCCTACTTCACAGATTTTGCCTTCTTCTACAAGTCGTGTCTCGCCCAAGGCTGCAATGTCGATGTTGTACCTGCCCAACTCTCTCCCAGTCAGTGCTGTTCGTCTCTCTGGGCCCGACGCGCCGTCTCTATCAAGTCGGGTACGTGCATTCCAAGTTCCGATTGTCCAAGGAATATGATTTGCTCTGTTGGCTTTACCTGTTTTTACTTTGAATGTCGGCCGCAGTATAGGGTACCTACCTGCCGCGGTTAGTTGGCTAGGTAATCATGGAGTAGACAATGTTTAGGGCACCTTTTCTAGCCCCTTCGTCATGCTATGGAGGTGAGCAATGCTTTCATATAGATGGCTGCACCGTCGCTCATGGGGCTGCCGAATTCCACTGCTACTCCGGTCAGTAGAAGACGACCATATTGCCTGAACCGCCTGTGTACAGGTCTACGACTACGGCTGCCAGCGTACCCACGCCTGCCGCTTCGTCCCTTGCCCATCGCCACAGGGCTTGAAGGTGATATATGAAGTTGGATGAAGAATGACTTGCGAGATGTATTGGATTAAAGTGAGGAAGAGTTGCACAATTCGTCGACCTCACTCTCCCGCTGAGTCCATCTGAGTCCAGTGGCAAGACAACTCAAGACGACTAGAGATGAATACACGCAAAGTGGATGACCAGGGCGCTCTATGTTCCTTGCCATGCTCATTACGTTTCACAACGCTTTTTTACAAGTAAACGCCGTCTTGTGCGTTGAATAAACAATTATTAGACTTCCTTGTATCAATAGATTAATATATACAGTAATAGAGAGTGAGTGTAAGAAAAGTTTTGCTATACTTTGTGAATGTATTGTCCTCTTGGATGAATACTCATTGGGATTCCTACTTATCACAAGGGTTAGTAGCCTGGAACAGTAGACCACTTGTCAAGAATCTTTCAGAACTTAGTCTTACCTTCCAGTCCTGTGCCACTGTAAGCAGATTTGAATTTCTTCTGGGGCCTATACACCCTAATCTAACGAGCCGTCTTTGTCTTCTTTTCCTGCAGTAGGTAGACTTTCCCAAGGGTCTGTCTTTTGTTTTCTGCTTTATGTGTAAGGTTTTTCTCTCCAATAGAATACTCTGCGACACCCCCCCCCCCCCACCCCCTCTGTCGTGTCTTCCTTTAAAGTGTCGTCCCTGGAGTGAGGGGAGTCAACACCCACATTATAATTTTTTTTCCCTATCAATATCCTGGAGAATCCACCAGCTTCCGTCCAACATACTCCATCAGCCCGTGGACACCTTTTCCTATCACTCTCTCACTGTCGTACTATGCCCCCTCTCATTCTTCCCCAACGCAACATATTCAACCACTCTTGCTTCTAAAAATTAATAAAGATTAATTTATTAAAAGAAAAGTGTAACGTATATGAGACGTGTATGCGAAGAAAATGTGTGTCGTGTATTCTAATGTAAATGTATAGGTCAGACCACAGAGTTCATGTTCACAGTCCACTCATCATGGCAAGGATTACACGACATCACAAGAATCAGCACAATGGACCTCACCGAAGTCGTGTCCCTTCTCTCCAGACATGTCCTCCTCCAGGAGCTCTGATGACCATGAGATCTGAATCCCATTCACATATATAATCCGTGAAAAATACTATTATTGTTCCTAACACAACTGTTCCTAATAGTTTATAGAAACTCAGACTTCATAATTCCTGTGCAGTGAAAAAAACATGGAACACTGTCCTATGACCATGACGTTTTGTCTTCTTGCGAAATGTTCTATAGTTCTCACTATTAAACAGTTATTGTCTATACTCCAATAGAATCCTTTATTTTTGTTCTAGCCATAAGTGAACTGAATATCCATCACTACTGGTGTGTTAAAACTGGTATGACCTAAAACTCATTCGGTATTTATCCTGTAGGATACATATACCATTCCTCTCCACTGAATAGACCCATTTAGAAGGTTGCTGGCCAATCTTTCTGCATCATAATTTATCCGGGATCGGATTTTTCAATGATTCTGTGTTCTTCCTTCCAACCAGAGGGAACCTGTAAAATAGATCATACAACTGGTGATAGCCTCCCCGTCACTGATCTCTATTAGATGATCGTGGCCATTGGCCCTTGCTCAGCAAAATACAATGAACCTAACTCTGTCAGGGACAGATGAACTGAACACATAGGTTTACATCAGGCCAAGACAAGAAGAAAAAAAAACAACCAACAGCGTGCGGAACCCCCCCCCCCCCCCCCCCCCCCCCCCCACCAGGGAGCACCCACTGGAAGATCCCAATTATCCCCCATTACTCAATTCTCAACTAGTAGAGCTTATCAACACTTCACTAATCTATTTTCAACTAACAGAGCCAAGTATCACTTCCCTACTCTAACTAGTTTTCCACTAACAGTGCTAATCATCACACTCTAGTTTTAACACGGCTACAGCCTATATTAATTAGAACTACTTATAAGAGGTTCTACCTTATACGGCACTGCAGTTTTTACTCAATCACATCTAAGTTTGCCATGACAGGCACGTGTAAAATAAATATAATATATCCCGCACACGTTAGATGTTCTTAACTCCCTAACCGCAGTGCCAAAGCACGTCTTCCTAGATCGACGTTTCGAGTTACACTCCTTATCCCCAAATCTGGTTTTAGGCAACCGCCTAAAATTGGTCACGTGACGTATTCTTTATGTGCACACAGGTGTTATTTTGGGCCGATCATCCCTTATCAGGAATCCATCTCCCCTGGCTTAGTCACTGTCAGAGTTGTTCTCCCATGTTTTGACATCCCCAACAAGCTAGCAAGTTACTGTATGATCCCAACAACAGTTTTCAATAACAAGCTGCCAATCTTCTGTCCAGTGGTGACAATCACAGCCGCGATTTCGCTTGATGTCCGGAAACTCTAAATGACAGACGGGACTGTTTCATGTCCTGAGCTGAGCAATTCTATGTGAATCTAACTGTTTATGAACTGTCAAAGTGGTGTATTGATTCACCTCACTCACTTCCCCTACACATCTGCAGCTGTTAACTTTGCCCGACCTGTGATGGTTGACATCTGATTGTAACCAGGATCTGACGGGTTCTATCTGTATTCGAATGTTGATAAACTGTCAAAGCGATGCCGGGATTTATCGCACTCACCACCGAATGTTCCTAATCTGTCGACCAGATGTAAACACGTGCAGCTGCAACCCAGACTATTTTCTGGATTTGTTGAAACAACCTGTGGCCTCGAACATGCCGCTAATCAGAACGCCATTTATTCTCATCACTAGTTAAATCACCTTGGTCTATTATGTGACACCCTCCTAACCATGGTGGCGAAAGTTTATCTTAAAAATAAAAAGTCTTTAAAGTCGAAAGTATATACTTCATTACACCGGGTTTGATCCTATACGGCTCGGTATCTTTCCACAGGGCGGTCTGCCGAAAGTGTCGCACAAAGCACGAACTCAATAGCTCCAGCGACGACCCCCGGGAGTCTCCGAGACAATGCACTCGTGAACCGAAAGATGTAGCCCGGAATCAAACCCACAATCTTTGTAGCGCGAAGCAAACTGCTTGTCTACTTCGCCACGATGAATTTGGCACACCTTGCACGATGAATCTGAGAACTCATGCAGTAAGTGAGTAAGTTATGTATCAGAGAAAAAAATATGGCAGCCTCTATTTCGGAGGAATTTCATTTCATCTGTCCCACGCCTTTCACTCCTATGAGAATAACGTTTCATCTTGTCATATCTGTAGGGGAATCGTGTTATGCTAGGATTGTTTCATGTTATTATTTCGTATTAATATTGCTATACGCAATGATTATAAGATGTTTGAGATAATGTATTCTACACCCGAATGCATATTCCTTTTGATATTATTATAAGCCGTTTTTCTTACGCATAGTTCCGGCTGTTGTTGTATGTCGCAGTTGTAACATGTGAAAGTTTTGATATAAACCCCAGGTGAATGCTAGACTATACTATTATGTTTGTGTCTGAAGAAACACACACGTTTTGGTGTATATAACAGTATCCACACCTTGCGAAATCTAAAATCTGCCCGCAGCCAGTCAATGTCCGTGATTTTTGTTTATGTGTGTGAGTGATGAACGTGCGTTCATCTAAAGTCAAGTGAGGCAGATACAAAGAAGACTAATCACTGATAGATAATCTCGGATAGCAATGGCTCTTATATTGACACGATTATAACACTTAATCTGCTAAACAAAAGAGGTGAACCTTGTCGAGAGATATTGTCACAGAGTATCACTATGTTTGTGCATGTAAATATTTTTTTTCGCTTGCTTCCTTTGAACTCAAGCGTAGTCCATACACACTACTTCTAGTAGTGCTGGACTGAATTTTGCGTGTGGATTAGCTTTACCTTTTAACAGTGTCCCTCGTTATCAGGCGAACTCCATCCGACTTCAGAGGTAAATTTAATTAACATCCCCATGTCAAGGACAATAGGTCAACACTTTAGTCCAACTGTACGGTGTAGGGGTTACACCCTTTATCTCGGCATCAACACACCGGATGTTTAAGAACACGCATCCCTATCCATTCAGTCTTGATGACCTACGTATGTGTATATCGATATGGTTCGCTATGTGTAGATTCTCTCAACTAAACTTTCTATTTCGTCTAATTCAAGTTCCCAGATGAACACACGGGCTTACAACAACCCGTTCATTAAAAACGAGGATCTAACCTGTGGGGAGAGGACACGCATTCGCAGAGAAGTCAACCTCAGCTGACAAACGGCGAAACCACTTGCTGTGGCCTGTCGTTCTGTTGTTCAAGTAATATTTTAAGTTACATATGTTGTCTCATTTATATGTTGATGTAAAGTCATTCTATTAATTTGCATCGTTTAACACGATAATCATTTCACAACAGTATCTAGTATATGTGAAAGCAACTGTTCTCTTAAACAAATTCACTGTCATCATACTACTAAAACATAATTTCATGTGATTATAATCGATTGCTGAATGTATTATGAAAATCTAGAAAGCAAAATAAACTCATTTATGCCTTGTTTCTCTTTTGCTGATTTGTCACTTAAACTGCAATTGTATCTTCCTAATGGTTTTGATATGTCGTTTAGTAATATATGTGGCTGTTAATACCACAGATGTATTTATTTTCCCAATCCAAGATGTAGTTTCGTCATTCTTCAGAAACACTGCATCTACGCTGCCCTCATTTTTTTTTTCGTCAGCTGATAATAATACATTTATCAACACCACACATCAGTCGGTAGTTTATCTTTGTTCTCTATCAACATGTTTTAAAGGAATTACTCCTTGTTTCTTCAGAAACATATTTTGAAAAGTTCGTCTATATTTTGTACTCATCTTCAAATAGAGGAAAATATTCACACTGGAGTTGGTAGTCTCAAACAAGAAGGCAAACGACCATAACATATAATACAGATTGTAAAATTTGCCTCCCATGCTGAACTCGGGTTCACAGAAAGTAATTAAAGACGATATGACACCTGGTGTGTAGCAGACAATTAAAATACTGGCTATAAGAACCACCATGAACACCGTAGTTCTGTCTCTGTCAGACAGGGTCTCCGACCCCTTAGCTTGAGCATTTGCAAATTTTCGCCATGCTGCTTTTTGGCGTAACTTCCGTATTAACATAGAGGTAAACAAGACAACAGCCGCCACTGATACAACCAGAGAAATGGCGTGGAAACTGTAAACCATCTTCTCCACCTGATCCTTATTATGCGTAAAGCTTAAACCCAGGAGACTCCTATTTCTGGCTGGATAGTACTTCCAGTCTATATACGCCGTACTGTAGAGGGGAATGCCAAACATCAACGGCGAAATGTAAATAGAAACAATGATGAACGTTGTTCGCTGTAAGGTGATCATCTGTTTGATTTTCAGTGGGAAAGCAATACACAAACACCTTTCTGCCGTGATATAGACTGTGATTAAACAAGTGATCTTGGAGCAGGCTTGGTGAGGGATGCCGCCAGTATAGTACTGAAAATCTGAGAACACAAGAGGCAGCCCTGAGTTCTGAAACACAGGAATCGCACAGATGATGTACCACAGTTGTAAGACCACACACGAGAGATCGGAAACAGCCATGGCAAACAAACTAATATTGATGGTTGTATTTAAGCCTTGGCGGTAAAACACAACTAAGTTAATTACATTGGCGATTATTCCCAGCTGACTGACAAGCCCGCAGAGAAACATTTCAACTACAACAACGATAATGTGTCTGTGTTTGTTCGTGACACTCAGCAACCAAGGCAACTTATCATTGCTGGCCACAATGGCAGAGATATTGAGAGCTTCCATGGAAACAGCTCAGCACAGCTGCTGATATACTGTCTAGTCACCAGATACAAGTGTACGCTTCTCTTCCTCTTCTCAGAATAACGTTGCTATCTGGTGTATGTATCTGGCTCTTGTTTGACATAAGTTAAAGTAGCATGGAGGGAAAAACGTTACAGCCTGACAATGTGAATTATTAATAATGTAACTGAATTGATTTATTTCTCTACAGATCACCAAAAATAGACAGTAATAGCAAGAGACATGCATTGTCTTCTTTCTCTTTGATTGACATAGACCTCATGTCACAAGTATAATGATAATTAGGCGTCTCTTTATTATTTCCTAATCGTTTGGGTTTATATTAATAAAAACGTTATATCAAATGCGTAATTACACCAAACGTTGAATTACAGCTCAGAGCAATTTCACATAACAGCCGAGTGCAACTGTCAGTTTATTTCATTTCCGATTGTTTTAATCAAAGCATGAAAAGATGCCAAATGAATAAATATTTCATTGTCGCTCATTACGCAAGTACATCACATATTTGTTAGCACCTCGAAGACTGATTCTAAATGCCAAAAATGGGTTCGAAAGCTTCAAATGGTGTCTGTAATAAAAGGTTTAATCGCAGACACAGCTGGGTTAATTACTTACACGCCACATTCTGTCAGACTTGCAATCAATAACCCACTCGTAACCAATCTTAATTACAGACACAATTAAAAGCGGGGCTGTCATAGTGAAACACACAATAGAGACATCGACAAACGAGAAGTGTCATGCTAATTCGAGTCAGAATTACTCACAAGAGTCCGTCATTTCTTGTGGGTGTTATAAAATTCATTCTTGTAATCTGTCAAACAAACGTGTAAAATAACTGCTTTATAACTCACATGACCTTAGTTAAAGTATGCATGCATACACATCGATGTTCCCAGGTAATTGACACCCTATATTAGCGATATGTAGTGAGCCTATGTAGGAGGGTAATTCATCTTGTCAAACGGGTATACGATCATATGATGCAGGAGCTCACTGTCTCAACATTTAAATAGGAACGCGTGTATTTTTACAATTATATTTTGGTGTTATGAAAAAAAAAATGAATACTTGAGAACAGGAACACATCCAGACCAAGCAATGAGGTAGAAGACTGCATTCCGTAACCTGCACATTTATTACACGCCCACGATGTGTGTAATATATGTGTCGAAACGTACACGAGTTCATATATTGGTGCTCACAAGGCGCACACTGTTTTGCATGTTGTGTAGAATGTGGCTAACAATTCAAAAACTACATAATCGAAAGTTAACTTGCAATAATCAATAACAACTAACAATATAACATGCATACATTTCTCCAAAGTTTCTACAAGTGATTAAAAAGATGCACCATAGATGTACAGGCCAGAAATACATTTAACAATCTTGATCGGCACTGATAGAAATACAGATATACAGATTAGAGCGGAGTAAAGACAATATAAAACGTGGATTTTATAGTGGCCACACCGAGAATCAAACCTATCTCATCCAAATGGCAACAGTGCCTCGCTACAGGAACAATTGTACTTTACTCACCACCAGCCACACGCGCCTATCACTGTGTCTTTGTTAACCAGGCCTATCTTTAACATAAACTCTCAACCAAAGCAATATAGGAATGGTCTCTAGCCATCGAAATAGCACCATATATTTTATACATGTACCGGGTTTATCAAGCACCACGTTTACAGCATGGGACTGCTCGACTATATACGTTTATCCTGAGTGCAGGTTGTCCTCATTATTTAAATAAGTCTCTAGCAATTTTTGTTAAGCCGGTCTCCCTGGCCTTGGGATTTTATGTCTTACTCCGTAATCCCATATACTCTCGTGAGTATCGTGACATGCGCGAGAATCAGTAGCGGTTCTCTCCGCGTCGGTAACTTACGGGGTATGTGAGCCGGTCACTCAGAAAAAAATAGCGAACTATTGAGCGTAAGCCGGCTTCGTGGCTTAGATGTTATGACTTTTTCTCCGTAATCTCGTATACACTCGTGGGTAACGTGATGACGGTGAGAATCAGCAGTGGTTCGAATCGCATCGGTAACTTACGGGGCATGTGAGCCGGCCGCTCAGAAAGCAATGGCAAACTACTGAGCGTAATCTTGCCAAGAAATCAACATACAGCTGAAAGATGCTGGTGTTGACAGCGATGTCCTGTAAAGGATATGCGGAAAAAACATATTTATTAAACGATAAAAGTATGCACCGCTTGACCATTTTTTTCCCGCATATCCTTTACAAGACATCGCTGTCAACATCAGCATTGTACCGCTGTCGTTGATTTCTTGGCAAGATTACGCTCAGTAGTTTGCATGACTAAATTACTGGCCAGTATTCCTCGTAGGTAGATAGAACTGTTACTGTCGCAGATGAAGGTCTAGTCGTCAGAGACGAAAAGGAAGAGAATTCTAGGCCTGTAACAGTAAAGAAATTACGTGTTCTATTACTGCTCCAATTCCACATATTGTTGAAGGCTGGGAACATTGGCAGACCTTGGCTACGAGAATAAGGTTTGCGACGACTCACACAAGAGATACGATGTATGGGGGAAATAAAACACACACTTTATTGATTTAAGAAGCATTCCACACCAAAGGATAGTGCTGATGCTTATGCATGAGTGAAGGTTGGCAATGAGTTAAGTAACAACTGTTTACATACCATGAGGCAAGCTGCGGTAGCGAAGTGGCTAGTAACGCTCTCTCACTCACTCACTCACTCACTCTCTCTCTCTCTCTCTCTCTCTCTCACTCGCTCGCTCGCTCGCTCACTCACTCACTCACTCAAGCACTCACCTACTCACTAACTCATTCATTCACTTACTCACTTACACATTCAGTTATTCACTCAGTCACGCACCCACTCACTCACTCTCGTACACATTCACTCACTCACGCACTCACTCACCCACACATATACACAGACCTAAGTATCAACCAACCGATCCAATCATCTCACTTACCTACTTACATGGTACCAAGCGTATTATAGGTACGCTATCAGACGTGTTTCTCTGGATGGATCATGTATCAGTATTTCGCCGACCGCCTTGGCTTGACATAAACCATGGGTATAGTGTTTGAGACTGGACCGAGTGCAAACGGCACATGTAGAACCGCGTTTAATGACATTGCACTGTCTCTGAATGGCTCATTCTGGAAACAATGTAGGGTTTAGTAATATTTAACTTGTATCAACTGCATAATAGCCTTGCGGTCTGGTCGTACTGGGTTCAAATCTCCCTGTAGATGGTATGTTCCTGACTACAGAGCCCATTTACCCAGCCCAACCCTCTTTAGTAGAATAATTGCCAGAGTTCAGTGATTGTTCAAATAATTGCCTATAGTGATAGATTTGAATCCCGAAAACGTACTGGGTAGCATGCAAGCCAGGTGGCATGTGTTTGAAATCCATTCGATGCGTATTACTGTTTTAGTTTTTCTTTTTTCAATCCCAGATGGACGGAGATGAATCTGGATGCCAGGAACTGTTCTGGCCGACCTGATATTGACCACATCACAATGAGAGGTGATCCACCTGACAATATGAACCAGCAACAGATACCCTGGAGCAGTGGTAGTGTCTGGGAAATTACCAGTTCTAAACTTAGCAGTCAGCATAAGGTCACCATACAGTGGATACCATCCTACTGTGGGGTACCCGGAAACGACAGAGCTGATCGATTGGCTAAGGAAGGAGCAAATGAAAAACAGCATGATGTGCCCATTACATTCCACCAAAAGAAAAGAATGATCAAATCAGTCTGAAGGTCACCAAACCCTACTCAAGACGACTACCACGTTATGGACAGACCAGAACAGGTCATTATTCTGCGCCTCAGAACAGGACACAATAGATTACGCAACCACATGTATACAAAATTCAAGATTGGTAACTCAGCCATGTGCACATGGGGTTTAGCAGAGCACATACTCCAGGACTGCCCACACTACAACATATCCAGGCGAACCTTCTGGCCTAGAGAGACAACTGGAAGATAAACTCTATGGACCGCTGAGTGAACTAAAAAAGACTGTTAGATTCATTCAAGAGACAACATTGCAGTTATAGACATATTTCAAGCGAACGAAAGAAGAAGAGGAAGTGGTAGTGTAGTGCCTTAACGGTAGCCTGCCTACCCGGCGGTCATGAATTCGAACACGTATCGTGGGGGATTTTAAAAATGCATATGTGCTCCCAGCTCAATCAAGGCTTAAAATGGTACTAGGAAATGGCTTGGGTAATAAATGCGGCTAGCGTGATACTCAATTAAGATATGTGTTCGTTTTTAAAATACTTATTGTGTGCTTACCCACATGTTTAAGTAAAACAGTGTAGGGCTCTTTCAAACGCAATAATATGTATGAGGTGTGTGGTGCTTGCTCCATATTCACCACTCGGCACTTGATGGCGTATATAGTAACTATCCCGCAAGCGTTAATTTCTTTCCATGATTTTCTCATATCAATTTAACTTTAAGTCCACCTAAGTCATTTAACGAAAAAAACAATACAGCTTCGACAGGGATTCGAAAGCATACCATCTGAGCAGCAGGTATGCGAGCTAGCCACTTCACAGAGATACCTGTCCGCTGTTCCCACCTACAGTACACTAGATGGCATTCTAATAACACATACAAGTATTGACATTCGTTTTCATGCACCACATGTGCAGGGGGGATAACATATCCATTATGTTCTATCATGTTTATACACCTTATTTTATAGCCGCATGTGCGTATCTTTACAGCTACAATATGTTGTTGGTGGGGGTCGAGGAGAGTCTATATACACTCTCCTGCCGGCCCATGGTGATGGGCTCTATCCGCATCGAGACGGATTCCATATTTTAACATTTATTTGGACTGTCAGGACGACGCAGCCCAAAATGTACACCAGGGAATGTCTTGGGAAGTAAAAATGGCCGACATGCTACTGGCCTGATCACTCAATGAGTGCCCATTTGTCGATAGCAACATGGATTAGGCACCATATCCCAATTGGGCCTTACGTCGTGAAGAAAGGTCGATTGTGTATTTACGTAGGCTTGTTGATGGCAGTCTCGCAAACAGGCACACATAAGGGATGTCCCGTGGGCACGGCATCAATCATTGGCTATCTGACAATTGGAAATAGAAGGGTACAGTTGTCTCTCTTCCTTGCGTTATTCTCAAACTCTGGGAAACGCAATCCACAATCAATGGTATGTTGGTCTCACTGACACGTTAGAACACGACTGAGGATAGAGATTGTAGGTACAGCATGCTAGACGAGGTTAGTGAATGTGGCTACAATATGCTTGTTGAAATTAGAGATTGTAGATACCGTGTTTCCCCGAAAATAAGACAAGGTCTTATGTTAATGTTAGCTTTAAAAATGCAATGGGGCTTATTTTTGAGGGAGGTCTTGTAATTATTTTCTTTTTGTTTTCGTTTTTAAGATACAGACATCTACATGTATTCATGTACACAGGTCTACATTTATGCAAATACAGTCACGTCATCTTCTTCTGGAACATCGTCATAACACTTCAAATGCCTAATTCCGGTCTGAATTTCTTGCGATTCTATTTCCTGTAAAACCATTGGTCCCAGTCTCTCATGTCCAGCAACAAAGCTTACCTTAAATGAGCCTGCTCGTAGTGCATTGGTAACTTTATTTCACACGAGTGACGTATTGAATTATGAACCACATCCGTTGATTATCAAGTGCGCATCAGTGACTTCTGAACTGCGACTGGCCATTCGGCAACAAGTTACTTATTCTAGCTGACGATCTTAACTAGGGCTTATTTTAAGGGTCCATCCATCAAGTGCCATGCCGGTAAGCGTGGGCGGTCATGTTCTGCCATCTCACTCGATCACCAGAGTCGTGGATCAGCTCCGTATTTCTGTCTCGACCATGCCACAAGGCCAAACCATCCAGGCACTTGCTTCTAGGCCTTCTTCTTGGTCTGTTCCTCTCAATCTTACCAGTTGTCACCTAGTTCTCCAAATCATTTCTTCTCATACCATGCCCAAAAAATTGTGACTGTCTAGCCTAATGTCTCTAATCAGTTTACGATCTTCATTTGTTTCTTGAAGGACTTGTTCATTGGTCTTTCTGGCTGTCCATGGTATTCTTTGCATTTTTCTCAGAAACCACATTTCTATAGCCATCAGATGTTTTTCAGCCTGGCTGCTCATTGTCCAAGCTTTACATCCATACAAAAGTACAGGTTCTATGTAGCCTATGTGTCCTAGGACACCATGGCAGCGACCACCACCCGTGCAGCATATTGGTGGAGAATGGCAGAACCAGGCAGCACAAGCTAAAGGTAAAGACGTTCCAGTATGACAGTACAGGGCAAGATGTGGTGAGTAAAATAAGACGTGACAAGCGCAGAACGTTTCAGGGCAGGAAAAAAAGCTGGGAGCAGCCACCGTGGTGGAGTTTCGAGGTGGAGAAGGCTTGGGTGGATAAGCGTAGTGCTTTAAGGAGATGGCAAAATGCCAAGAAGAACAGAGCTGGTCATCCTAGTCCCTGCTTGCACTTAGAAAGAGAGATGCACACAAAAGTAAGCTATTTCAAAAAACTGGTCAAGGTGGTTAAAAGTGAAAAATGGGCAGAGGTGTGTCAAAGAGTAAGCACAGACAAGTCACTGAAATTGTTCTGGCGACTACATAAAAGCATGAGTGGTGTAGTCAAGAATAAGAGCATTTCTGACTTCCAAGGTGCTGACCTCATCTGGCAGAGGACTGACGAGGACAAGGGCAAAGCCCTCTTTGAACGCTACCTTGAGCAGAGCAACCAGACAGACATGGGAGGCCGGAATCTGGATAAGGAGGTCACCTCAGACAGATGCAAGGCCCAGAACACTTCGGATGAAGACACAGTGACAGTGAAAGAAATCAAGGCTGTGCTTCGACGATCAAAAAACAGTGCTCCAGGTCCTGATGGCATAAGATACGACGACATAAATAGGTGTACCGACAATGAGCTAGAGAAACTAGCAGACATGTACAACAACAGTATAGGGAGTGCTAGCATCAAGGAGGAATGGTTACACAGCTATCTGATTCCCTTGCCGAAGCCTGACAAAGACCACAAAAAAATTCAGGGATATCGAATTATAACCATGCAGAATACAATAGACAAGCTGCTGGAGAAGGTAATTGCCAGGAAAATGTCAAGCCAACTAGGGAGGCAAGGTGTTTTCCCACCTACCCTGGGTGGGTACCGTCCAAAAAGAGAAACCTGGACCAATGCAGCAGTCTTTGCCCACGATGTCTATGAAGGTTTCCACTCAGGCACTGAAACCGTTGCTGCAGCGATTGATCTTGAGGACGCATACAACAGAGTACCACTGGAATTTTTAATGTTTCAGCTTCTTGAACTAAACGTAAGTCCATTCCTCCTTAGTTGGATCGCTGCAGCCCTCTTCCAACGGAAAGTAGTTTTTAGATGTGGCAGTTGGACTTCGGAACCGACAACAATATATCCTGGCCTACCACAGGGATCACCATTATCTCCGGTACTGTTCAACGCCTACACAATGAGAATCACCAGTGAGCAGATCACTGGACCTGGCAGGACATTGTCATATGCCGATGATGTTTTAGTGTATCGTCAGGGTAAGGATAGAGAGGAGGTTGCTGTGGAACTACAAACCGAACTCAATCGCATAAGTACTTGGTGTGATGAAGCTGGGGCAATGGTCAACCCAACAAAGGCAACAGTGACTTGGTTCTCGTTGAATAATCATATTGTCAACAATCCAACACCAACTGTAATGCTGTGTTCAGAGACGGTGGAAAGAACGCAGGCAATGAATTACCTGGGGATACGGTTTGATCGAAGCCTTGCTTATAATGTGCACATAGACCGGGTGATAGCAAAGGCCAAGCGGGGTTTGGCAGCGATGCGCGTGATGGCGGCAGCAAACTGTGAGCAGCGCCATCTATGTCTTCTGTACGAGGGGCTGGTCATGTCTGTTTTGGAGTATGCAATGGCAATCCTGACTGTCAGCCATAAGCAGATAGAAAGGATGGAAAGGATACAGAATGAAGCTATGCGCATTATTCTTGGATGTACAAGAGATACAGCATGCAGGGCGATGCGCTACCTTCTTGATTTTCCAACCATTGAAGAGAGAATGCAAGTTTGCAGGGCACGCGCCTACCTCAGAATTAACGCAAACACACAGCATCCACTGCATAGTGAAATTAGGAAGGTGAAGGGCAGCAGGTTAAAAAGAGGACGGTCGTGGATGGGTCAAGCCGAAGACATTCTTCAACAGGTGTGTTCACTTGAGGACTTAGAACCTGGCGAGGAGTGGGTGCAAGTGCCAACAGACTTCTGCACATCCTTTTCAGTTTGCATCCAACTAGATAGAAAATGCAGACAAGAAAATCCGGCTGCTGTGGAGGCTGAAGTACAAGCGTTGATTTTCGAGAATTCGCTAGACAGTGACGCGGTCATCTACACAGATGGGTCAGTCGTCCGACATGTGAGAAGCTCATGGGCCTTTACAGCTCGGGCCGGAGGGAGAATTGTGAAGGAGGACTCTGGTGCTTTCACTGAAACCACAAGTAGCCTGACCATGGAAGTCATGGCAGTAAGTAAAGCAATAACATGGCTCGAGACACAGACATTCACTAGGGCTTGTTTCCTTAGCGACTCAATGAACATGATCAAGAGGCTAGAGGAGGGGTCGATCCGAAGAGAATGGTTGCTGCCTCTGAAGCGGTCTCGGCTGGCAAAGATTAGTTTCATCTTCGTGCCAGGGCATGCGGGAGTACAAGGAAATGAGCGGGCTGACAAGCTCGCAGGTGAGGCTACTGTGGAGGGCGGACGCGCCATGGACCAGGCTGACATTCTGAATGCTCTACGAGAAGTGAGACTTTTGCAAGAACCAAGTGATGACTGTGAATCTACAACAATGGCCAGACTGCGAGAGCAGCAAATTAAAAGAGGGGTGGCCAAACAAGAACACTACGCAGGAAGCCAAAGAAGATTGATAAACCAACACAGAACTGGCGTCGTTAGCCGCTACACGCTGCGGGATTTGCTGAGGAGGGGATCCGAGCACTTATGGACTGAATGGTCCGATGTGCAACGAGGATGATCTGTCGACTAACTATTACTATTACTATTACTAGGTTCTATGTAGCATCTCAACACTCTTTTTCTCTTTTCAGTTGACATCTTTTTATTGGTCAGTATGTTTTTCATTTTGCTAAAGGCTACTTTTGCCATGGCGATTCTTGTTCTAATCTCTTCAAGGCATCTCCCATAAGATGTTATTCCTGTTCCGAGATAATTGTACCTATTCATTTGTTGACGAATATTCCCATTTACTTGTATATTACATTGTAATATTTCGTTCTTCCTAGTGACGACCATAATCTGTGTCTTTTTACAATTTAATTATAACCCTAGTTGTTCACGGGGTGTTAAGGGTATGTCTTATATTTAACAGATCCTCAAATATCGTGCTATGGCTTATTATAGGGATAGGTCTTATTTTCGGTGAAACACGGTACATTATGCTTGTTGAGATTAAAGACGAATTTTCAGAATGTTTGCTGAAAGTAGATATTGAAGCTACATTAAGCTTGTTGAGGTTACAGATGGTTGATATAGAATGCTTATTGAAAGCATATATATATATATATATATATATATATATATATATATATATATATATATATATATATATATATATATATATATATATATATATATATATATAAAATTGACAATATGTATGTTAAGGTTAGAGAGAGTAGGTATCGTGCTTGTTGTGATTATAGATGGTAGGTTGAATTACTTTGTTTGAGATAGAGATTGCATGTACATAATGTGTGTGGAGGTTACACGTTGTTGCAGCTCATTGTGGTTAGAGATGACATGTCAATCATGTTTGTCAATCATGTTTCTTGACATTACAGATTGCACATTGCATATATTGTATATACAGACTGCATGATAAAGCTATTTCAAAAGGGAGGTGAATTTAACTGATTATCATGTGAATGTACCGATTCTGTATTTCCAAGGAATGTGATGCTAGGTATTTACAGTGATTGTGATAGTGATTTATTTCATGTAGGATCGTGGTGTAGGTATTACTCCAAGTTCGGAAGGAACGGCGTGTGGTGATACGACGAGTCGCATCTGAGTGCATCAGCGTGTGTAACGGCAACGAGAATTCGAGCGGAACGTTTGGTAACCCACTCTACACCTGTCTCTAAGCTATATCCTGATAGTTGGGGACACATATACTAGGGGTAGGTTGATAAAGAGGAGGGCTTTGATACACTTAAGAGAGACACCAGGTATTAGGGGATGAGTTGCTATGTGTCATCCTAAAAGGTAACTGTGTGGCCTAACAAGTAATTTAAAACGTTAATACTTTGACCATAGTTAATCTGGGGTAAGGGAACGCGGGTGGAGTTACACCAGCTACATGGGTTGGAACTACATGTAGAAAGGGAATAATACTCTTTGCCTTTCGGGAAGAGTTGGTTAACAAAGAGGAGTTCTCTATTATCTGGGACGGAGATCACAGAAGAGAAGTTATTGCTTGCTTGTTGATGTATTGATGGATGATTAATTAATTGATTTATTAATGGTTTAATTAATTAATTGATTGTTTAGTTATGATGATGATGAGGTACTGTTCGAAAGGACACTTCCATATGAGAGAAAAACATCTACATTTAAATGAGATTTAGGTGTATAATAAGGTTGATGATAGAGGAAGGAGAGGGATAGCACAGTGTGACAGGATCTAATGACCAGGGTCAGATGGACTACACCGGTACTTTCTGAAACCGTGCTTCCCTGACGAGCTATTCGCATGGCTATCTGACAACTGATGCACCAGCATGCCTGAACTTCTGGTTGAGAGAGAAGATCCAGTATCCTTTAATGATTGGATAATACATTTGTGATGGCATGTGATATTGTTTGTGTACATGTATGTCACAGTTGTAGCCGAATGCTCTCACCGACTTACTCTCCTTTCAGGTGATGCCCATGAAATAATACTATAATTGGAGAATACGGAACAGCTCACTCCAGTGAAACCGCATACGATTTATGGTGTTTCTGTAATGGGAGCACTCCAACAATTTATTCGACTGTCTGAGCACACCAGCGACTTTATTAATGATATATAGCTGCTCGTACAATTGGATGCAGCAGTTGAGAGTCCGACGAAGTCTGAGATGAATGATCCAGATGGGACCTACAAACCGATCGTCTACCTAGACTTGATGATTCTATGATTATTATGTGATTCCTCAAGATGACATCAGACTCTATTGCCCAGAATGAAGACTTATTGTGTAAGCGAGGTTACACTAGTAATGTTGAGTATCGCCTAATTGAACATTAATTATTATTGAACGGCCATAGAACTTCTGATAATTTACTGTAACCTGCGGGGTCTATTTGACATTGTTGACTGCGGGTGTCATCAACCGATGTCACAGGCATTCCGGGATAACTTCTCTCGCACCACACAAAAAAGACTTGTTAGTCGTACGAGAGGAATTGATTACACATTTTATTGCCACTGGCTCTTTGCATCACATCAATGTACAACAAACAGTCGCTAACAAATCACACAAGAATAAATGCACAGAATTGCCTATCACTAGTCGTTTCCTAACCCTACTGCTAATCTATCTACTCGGCTAACGAAATAAGCATCGACGCTAAGCGATGCGTTCACTACGAAGTCTGTGTCCCGTCTGATCATTCCTCCCGTGCTGTTTACACAGTACGCGGAAGGACTTGGGGCGCACTACGGCTTTTGCGTGCGGCCTCACTCAGCACGCTAGAGTAGTGGCCTCTCTTGAGTTTCAGTTTAGTTCTCCGTGTCTATCACGTTGGCGTGATCATGCCGTGACCAGAGTGCTTACTCTCTGGTTGACACCTCCGTGTCCCATGAGAGAACTATTTAATAGTTCCCCTTCTTATTTATTCCCTACACCTACCCTGCCCTCATGTAGGGGCACTGGGTTACCTCTATTCTACTTGAGGTAGACCACTCTTTCAGGGTGGTCTTCATTCCTATATAACTGAGTCTTTGACACACACCCTCCCCTCCTGTGTTGCGTTACAAACTTTGACTCATGGTTGTGACGCAAGAGGTTTCTAAAAATTAGTGTATCTAATTTTTGTCAAAGACTACTGATAACTTGGTTCTGGGTACCTCAATAGACTTCTACTGACTATTGTCACAGTGTAGTATCACTTTACTTGGCTACTGGTGATCGCCACAAACTTGTCTGGTTGGCGTGAGCCCTCTTCTCAATCGCAATATTATATTAATTAGAGGTTTGTCTGAACCGGACCATTGTCTTATAAGACCTGCCCTCAAATAGTAAATTAACTCACTACCCATACAAAGTTGACTTTTTTAGGGTCAACACATGAATTGCTTCATGTCCCCCATATAATATTAAACAACCCTTGCACAAGCTGTGTGCGACAGGCTTTACCTATCTCGCTTCCGCGTGTAAAGTTATCTTCCACTGTTAAGTTAGTGTTTCGTTGTCTATTGTGTCCCCTGACCCGGAGTTATATCCCTTTGTTCTAAAAAATGTATGTGCTTTACATGTGTGTTTTCCTGGTTGTTTGCGTGTTTGAATCTACCTAATAATATAATTTAACTTCTAACATGTGTGTCTGTCTATCCATATGTATGTAAGTTAGTTTTCAAGTGCCATAATTCGGTTAAATGTGGCCACAAACAAGTGTATAACACTAATTCGTGACTACGTTTCCGTCTTATGAGACTTAAAATACTTTCTCTAAGGTTTACTCTAAACTACACACAATACATTTGAGACAGCACATTTCAACATGGAAAGCAAACGCTTGACGCAGACAAATAATAAAAAGTCGCGCTGAGCGGCAGAAAAAATCCGCTGGCTGCCTTCACTCTCCATTGTATATTTACCATTTTCTCTCACTTTCACACTTCTGTCACACATCTTTTATTCTCACAATTATTTAAAAACCTTGAAGTGACACTGTACAAGTTTGGCTCAGTTTGAAAAGAGTTGAGCTTAATGACTGTGCGTAACTTACTGCACGAGTCATGTATTTACAAAATATTTACATGGATGAAATAGGGTTGATAGTCTGTACCCTGATATTATTAAACACTATATTCTATTGAAATACTAATACTAATTCTCTAACTATCTATATTCTATTTTGTTGTACAAAATTAACCTAATTTAAGGGAAGTAATCTAACTATCTACAAAAAATGAAAATGATTTGAGATGAGTTATGTATCTTTATGCAATGTGTAATGTGAAATGTAACAAAAATTCTAAATACTGTTTTTAATGTTTAAATGAAAAATTATAATGGATATTTTTAATATGCATGGTCTAAATGATGTATGTTCATAAGTATAATCCTTTTATCCTATAAAATATAACCTAATTTTAGTCCTAAATGATGAGGTTGTTAAAGTGTTCATAAAGATGGAATGAAATAAAATGAAATTAAATGATACATGGTGTTGTTCCTATCTTAAGCTTTTTATACTAATCTTTAATTCGCTGTTATTAAGTTTAAAGTACTATCCTAATCTACTTTTATGCTAAGTAAGTGGGTAAATTAATGATTTATATAAACTAGAAAAAAAAATCTATTATATTCCCTAAATATAATCTAACTCTGTATTAAAGTAACTAATCTAACTATAATTTACCACTATCTTAAAACCGTTATATTACATATCACAATATATATATATATATATATATATATATATATATATATATATATATATATATATATATATATATATATATATATATATATATATATATATATATATATACATGATGTCTATTTACCTCAGGTTAGTGGTTGCCATAAAGTATAGAAATTGCTTTCGTTGGCATAGTTTATATATACACAACTATCCTGGGTATACTAACTACACTACACAGTCATACTTGTGTCTTATGGGTATTCTTCCACTCGTCGAGTCCGCTGGTGTCGTAGCCAAGTATCTTCGTGTCTGTTATTTTACAATGTTCTGACACTGTTCTTATGTGATTAACACAGGTGATTCACCGGAACACAAATGGAGCATAGTAAGTAACGAGCTGTCTATGTACACACGGTGATTCCCTTGTTCTTGGCGCACAGTTCTTATTCTGCTGTCTACGGACACATGGTAGTTCACTGTTCTTAGCACACAGTCCTGATCCTGATGTCTATGTATTCAATAGTATATTCTACACAGGATATATTACGTGTACTAACTTAACATTTCTTACACTACCTATTCATGTGGAATATCAGGTATTTCTACCTCAGATGGTCGACTAAGGGTATCAGCAAGGAATGTTGTCCCTACCCTTAATATGCTCTATACTAAAAGTATAATTCTGTAATATTAATGACCACCTGTAGATGCGGTCATTGCGATGTACCCCACTTTGTATGACCGTGATTGGGGAGTTGTCAGTCTGGACTACGAAGTGATTACCTGCCAGAAATCGATGCAACTTCCTCACCGAATAGATGACGCTTAGGGCTTCCAACTCTGATATGGAATATCTGGACTCAGCCGGTGTGATCTTGCGGCTCACGTAGCAAATTGGATGGAAGATGCCATCATAAAACTGGCCTAGTACTGCAGCGATGGAAATCCTGCTGGCATCTGTCCTAAGATAATAAACGAGCCTAGGATTAGGCAAACGGAGGATTGGTACATTACTAAATAGGATTTTCAATTTTGACAATGCAGAAATTAATAATGCATCTTTGACATCTAATTTTACTGATGCTTTTAAAACATTTGAAAATACACTTGTAATTTCAGCTAAGTTCGGTATGAACTTGCTATAATAATTTACTAAACCCAAAAGGCTCCTGACCTGCTTCTTTGTTGTAGGCATGGTCAGGTTCATAATTTTAGTAATAATTCTATTGTCAGTTTTCAGTTGTCCTTGTGAAATGACATGACCCAAAAAATCAATTTCTTGTAGGCCCAATTCGACTTTGCTCGGTTTGACAGTGAGACCGAAGAGTCGCAACCTATCGAAGACATGTCTGAGTTTCAGTAAGTGTGTTGTCCAGTCATCTGTATGGACACAAATAACATCTATATATGTCACCGTATTCGTCACTCCATGTAGTAAATCTCTAGTTAAGCGTACGAAAGTGGCAGGAGCATTACGAAGTCCGAAAGGAAGAAATCGCCACTCGTAAAGACCTAGAGGTGTTGAGAATGCAGTAAGATGGATAGATTGAGTCTGCATAGGGACCTGCCAATATCCCTTAGTAAGGTCTAATTTAGAGAAGATTTTGGAGGTGGACATATCCAGAATAAGATCTTCGCAGGAAGGAATTGGTTCTGCGTCGATCTTAGTGACATTGTTGAGTTTTCTATAGTCCACACAAAGACGAATGGTGGAGTCTTTTTTCTTGACCAGGACGATTGGAAAGGAGTACTCAGATGTAGATTTTTGAATGATTCCACTAGCTTCTAAATTAAGAATTTCCTTATTTAGACTTTCTCTATAGCTAAGTGGGATAGAGTACGGCCTGCATTTGATAGGCTTCGAGTCCGAAAGAAGGATGGAGTGCTCGATCCTGTCCGTCCTACCTGGAATGTCGGAAAATATGTCCTTATATTCAGTCACTAATTCTATTATCTGTCGTGGTAGTTCTTCTGTTAGTCCCGTTTCTAATCGTATACAATCTAATGTCGCAGTCTTGTCTACAATTGGAACAGGTAGTTCCATCCCGTCGTCGTCTACCTGATTCAGTACGGTTGTGGTGCTAAGTGCGTTTTCTGTAAGCTCACTAAGTGTATGCATCTCGTCGGCTTTGCCAGTCTCGCTAACTAGTGTAGTTGCGTTGTGTATGTCTGTCGTCTCATCCATAGGTGTGGGTGCATTGTGTTCGTCTGTCTCTACTTCTGTCTCTTGTCGTGAAAAGTAGGGTTTCAACATGTTGATATGAAATATCTTTAAGTGTCCGTTTATCGATATTTCATAATCGACATCCGAAATTTTTCGTACCACTTTGAATGGCCCTTGCCATGAGGTCAATAATAGATTCCGTTTGTCTGGAAGTAAAAGCAGTATGTCTTGATCTGGTTCAAGATTAATAGTTCTAGCACCTTTGTTGGGGCTGTGATGTTTGAGGATATCTGCACTGTTCACTGGAGTTAGTCCATTTTCCTCCTCCCAGGCGGATATTTCTTCATCTGTGCAGTGCCTTAGCTGGGGTAGACACCCAAGAATTAAATCAGTACAAGGGTTGTCTAGTATTGCACATGTAAAGGTACCAGAAAGAAACGGGGTGATTATACGGGCTCTTGTCAGAGGATAGGTTTCTATATTACCATAAAAAGTACGGCATTTTACAGTCACCAGTATAATCATTTGGATTAACAAGTTCCTTTTTAACCCCAATAATAGAGCTCCCACTGTCAAGCAAACATCGGCATGGCTTCTCATTGACCATTGCAGAGTGAAACAATAGATTGCCTCTGGAGGCTACAGCTGCATTTGCATTCTCCAAGGAGGATGTTACAATATGTCCACATGTAAGTTTGCCGTCTGCATGAAATTGGTGACATCGCTCACAATTGTCAAAGCTTAAAATATCGTTTACACAACAAACATCTTCAGATTGGTTAACAGGTAATTCATTCTCGACCTCACACTCAGTCTCACTACCACTATCAGAGGATGTATCAATCAAAATTGCATTGTTGGCCTTCATTCTTTGGCGGCCTAGGCACTTATTGGAATAGTGCCCGTAGCTTGAACAGAAGAAGCATTTGACTGCACGCCTGTATGCAGTTCTTTTGTTTTGTTGTTTCTTAATGACCATCTCAAGATGTGTCGGATAGTTTGGTGATTTATCACACATAGAATAAGTATCATGAAAAAGTTGGCAATAGACACATTTCGACACTTTTTTATCTTTCTTGTCGACTCTATGAAATGGTTTTTTATTGCTCTGATAGCTTTTAGGTTGGTCCTTAACAAAAGAGACTATTTCAGAGTCGCTATTTGCTGTTTTAAAAATATCTCTATTTGAGGAAAAATATGCAGAGCCTTTCTTTTCAAATTGATCTATGGTCTCGATGTCTGACTGCTGCAGGAGATGGTATTGTGGATATGACTTTATCCATGGCTATTAAATTTTTAAGTTTTTCAAAATCCTTTCCTATTTTTGCTGCACTAAGCCATCTATTTAGTACGCTTTGGACATTTGAGACATAATCGATAAAGGTCTCGCTTGGCTTTGGTTTTAAAATGGAAAACTGTACTTGATACCCAGGGGCATCAAGTAAGAAATGTTGCATTATCCTATCGTGATGTACTGATAGTTAGATCTAAGATCAGTTGGTATTGATTCTATCACTTTAAGGGGCTCCCCACTGAGGTTCTTCATGTAGATCATGGCCCACATATCGATTGGTACTTGGTGGTATTTCAGCTGATACTCGACATTTTCTGTCCAGGCTGATATGGAATCTTCTTTACAGAATGGCTTTATAATGTTTTTGTACTTATTAAATTTATTCTCTTCTTGCTGACTTTTTAGTTTTGTAGCGGAGATCTCTAAGTGTGAATCTACATCCATACCTTTCATCTTTAACTGTGTCTCTGATTCAACTTGTATTTGTTTTTCTTTCACCCTTGCCATTTCATCTATCTCTTTTTGTTTTAATTCTACTTCTTTTTGTTTAATTTCTAATTCCTTCTGTTTAATTTCCTTATCTTGATCTAATTGTCTTTGTTTAATCTCCTTACCCTGTTCTAATTGTTTTTGCTTAATCTCTTTATCTTGTTCTATTTGCTTTTGTTTTGTTATCTCCGCTAGTTCGACAATCTCCTTTTGGAGTTGTCTTTCTCGTGCACGTTCATCTCTCTCAGCATCTTTTGCTTCCCTAAATTTTTGATCAGCATATTGCTCTAAGTCCTTTCCTGTGTATTCTAATTCCTTGCCTGCTTTTATGAAAACAGCTAAAGTTGTCATGTTGTTGGGTAATTAGATAGAGTTGATAGGCATTCAAATATTTACTCACTCATTTATATTAGATATGTTAGGTTTTTTAATCCCTGAGTACAAAAAATATACTCTTAGATTATAACCTGAAAAACAGATCACAAAAAATATGCTAATAGATCACACCCTGAAAAAGAGATGCATTATTAATCATATTGCATGCAAAATCATTTGGGTATACTCATCTTAACATTCCAGATCAATCATGTACACTCGTTTGGCACCTCAAGTCCAATCGTCTGGCAATACCACACACAGCTTGCGTTATGCTTATGACCAGCTGTTGTTCTGCCTGGTTATCAAGAGCATCAACAATTAACCACTTGTAAACGATATATAATATTAGACAATTTTGTACAATTACATGCCCCAGGACAATACAATGTGGTTTAATTAATAATAAATGTCACTGTCCTGTCTTCGTTCTAACGTCTTCTGCCTTCCCTAACTCTAGCTGTTTAATTTATGGAAGTGTTGTGCAGACTGCGTCTTATTTGCATAGCAAAAGTAGTGCCATCGCGACGGTAAGAAATAGAAAAAGTATATAAATAATTAAATAAATGCTTTGAAATAAATATAAAGGTAATAATAATGTTCAAATAAATAAATATATTCAATAAATAAGTTATATAAACAAATAATATTCGATATAAGTCAACGATTCAGGCGAGCAGCCGCTTTGCGATTTGTAAACAATCAGTCGCTGATTGCAAATGGCGTAACGCAGCTGTTTGTCAGTCGCGATACGTCACCGGCGCAGCGCTATTTTTAGATTGGAAAAATCGATTTTGTTCTCGGCTCATTTTTGTGTATTGCTCCGCCGTGAATCATATTTGACAAATACTAGTAAATAAATAAGTAATTGTAGAAATAAATGATACAAAACTATAATAATAATACTTACAAATCAGAAGAAAACATGTTCATAAGCACAAAACCATTCAATAAGCATAAATAAACATAACTTGGTCACTATGGGCACAGCTCGCACTTTTTTCAGTCTGCACACGCCATTATCACCAACATAAATTAAACCCTGTGATTATCTAGCCGTAATACTATTTTAGAGCCGTGGGTGAGTGTTTTAGCTTGAACAATTGTCCAAGCTACACTTCTGACACCACTTTATCCTAGCCTGTCATCAACCGATGTCACAGGCATTCCGGGATAACTTCTCTCGCACCACACAAAAAGACTTGTTAGTCGTACGAGAGGAATTGATTACACATTTTATTGCCACTGGCTCTTTGCATCACATCAATGTACAACAAACAGTCGCTAACAAATCACACAAGAATAAATGCACAGAATTGCCTATCACTAGTCGTTTCCTAACCCTACTGCTAATCTATCTACTCGGCTAACGAAATAAGCATCGACGCTAAGCGATGCGTTCACTACGAAGTCTGTGTCCCGTCTGATCATTCCTCCCGTGCTGTTTACACAGTACGCGGAAGGACTTGGGGCGCACTACGGCTTTTGCGTGCGGCATCACTCAGCACGCTAGAGTAGTGGCCTCTCTTGAGTTTCAGTTTAGTTCTCCGTGTCTATCACGTTGGCGTGATCATGCCGTGACCAGAGTGCTTACTCTCTGGTTGACACCTCCGTGTCCCATGAGAGAACTATTTAATAGTTCCCCTTCTTATTTATTCCCTACACCTACCCTGCCCTCATGTAGGGGCACTGGGTTACCTCTATTCTACTTGAGGTAGACCACTCTTTCAGGGTGGTCTTCATTCCTATATAACTGAGTCTTTGACAGCGGGAAGCTACCACGCTCCAGTGTTTGTGCTGCAGTTGAGAATATCCGAGGGGGACGCCTAGAGCCCTAGGGTCGCCCTGTCGGACAGTTTGTGTGAATTATGTGGTGTTAATTACGTCACTGGGTGACGTCATCAGGGAACATTGTGATTGTGACATTCTGGTGTAGGACATTAGAATGGCCATTCAGATTTATTGATCACTGGGGACTTTGAGGACGCAGAAAGTGTCTACACCTTGGAAGTCCACTGTGCCTGGAGATATCCCGGTGAGTGCACTGCAACCACCAGACACTGACGCACGGAATAGATATCACACGCTGCCTGATGAACTATGGATCATCTCTAACTCTTCTCGCCTCTGTTATCCATGCTGTGTACATAGACCTACTTTCTTCCCGGCTTTTCAGCCTTCAGATCTGGATTATCTTGTAAATTAAACTTTGCATTTGTTACCACGTCTTCGTGTGAGAGTGCGACTATTGTCTGGTCCGAGCCCCCTATTGGTGGGTGTCCATAAGTGGGAAGGGGAGGACAGGTGGAATCCCGAATTTTTGGGTGTCTAGAAGACGGATAATCCTTGTGAGGTAGTCAGGATAGGGTAGGGAGATAGAAGTGTACCCCTACATGTCAAAGCACGAGGGGTACTGGTACAACCAGTACTATTCAACGTGTATACGGTTCCGATCACTGAACAACAGTTGGGCGGTAGGGGTAGGACTCCATTTGCTGACGACATTCTCGTGTATCCTCAGGGTCGAAATAGACAGGCGGTTGCCAATGATATGCAGAGCGAACTAGATCGAATTTTCTCATGCTGTGCTGATGCCAGTGCCCTTCTCAACCCTGCAAATGTTACATGGTTCTCCCTAAACAACCATATTGTGAACACAGACCTGCCGGCAGTAAGAATGGATGGGAGTATTTTGAGTAGAATCCAGTCGATGACATATTTTGGCGTGAGGTTTGATCGTAGCCTGTCTTTCAGAGATCATGTCGATTATATCATAACGAAAGCTCGAAAAGGTTTGTCCGCAATGAGAGTCATGGCGACTGCCAATATCGAGCAAAGACTGCTAATACTTCTGTTCCAAGGACCTGTGCTTTCACCCATCGAGTATGCCCTGGCCATCCTCACTGTCAGTCCTACACAGATTGGAAGACTTGAAAAGGTACAAAACGAAGCCATGCGCATCATTTTGGGCTGCACCAGCTGAGTAGCAATGAGATACCTTCTTGACTTCCCGACAATGAACCACAGGATCAAGATCTGGAGAGCTCATCGCATACTTAAAATTAAGTGCAGATGAGCGGTACCCTCTGCATGAAGCTATATTCAGAGATAAGGGTGACAGGCTAAAGAGGGGCAAATCATGGATGGGGTAGGGAGGAAGATGTCGTCAGACAGATCTGCAGTCTTGCCAGTATCAACCCCGGCAAGGAATGGGCGCCGGTGCCTCCAGCTTTTAAATGCTTTTTCTTCTGCTTTATCAGACTCGACAGACGGTGCAAAGAACAGAACCCTGCCACTGTCAATGCAGAGGTCAACGCGTTCATCTATGAATATTCAGATAGCCCCGAAGTGCTCATCTATACAGATGGATCTGTTGTAAAGCAGCAGAGAAGTGCGCGGGCATTTACAGCCCTGTTCAGCGGGCCGAACAGTTCAAGAATCCAGTGGTGTCCACTCTATGACCACGAGCAGCATGACGATGGAGGTGATGGCAGTTACACAGGCTTTCATATGGCTGGAATCACAGCATTATACCAACATGTGTGTACTAAGTGATTCAATGAGCATGATTCAGAAGGTCGAAGCTGGATCTGTACGTAGACAGTGACTGAGTCGCTGCGGAAGTCTGTTGTCCGTAAAGTCACCTTCATCTTCGTTCCGGGACATGCGGGAGTCGAGGGAAATGAACGAGCTGATAAACTAGCTGGCTCTGCACCCCCTGCAGATGGCCATCCCATGGATCGTGCCGATGTTATTAACGTCCTCAAAGATATGGCGAGAACAGACGTCAGTGAATCCACATCGCTGCCCAGGATAAAATACTTGGGAGTAAGAATCGGCACGGCCAGACGCGAGAGGTACATCGGGAAAACGAGGTGCCTCGTCAACCAACACAGAACTGGCACTATTAGCCACCGGACGCTGATGCATATGCTGGGGGGGGGGGGGGGGGGGTCTGAGCACCTATGGACCTGTCCGGAGTGCAATGAAGATACCCCAACTGATAACTGATAACCGATTTGTTAAAGTTAATTTCCTTGCATAGTTAAACCCACTATAACATTGACGAGGCGTGGATTTTGATTCACATACCAAATACACCAGGCACAGGACTGAATGATGACTACAAGCTAAGAAGTAACATTCCAATTAACATCTCTGTTATACGCTATTGTCGTACGGATCTGAATATATGACTCTTTATTAAGAAAGATAGTGTGACAAGTGCCGTTCTCCCTGGCCTAGTGATTATCGACTTTCTCCGTAATCCCGTATATCCACGTGAGGAACGTAACTTGCGCGAGAATCGGTGGCGATTCTCGCCGTTATGGTGACCTACGGGGTATGTGAACCAGCCCACCAGAAAGCAATGGCAAACTACTCAGCGTAGTCTTCCCATGAAATCAACAATCAGCTGAAAGTTGCTAATGTTGACAGAGATGTCCTGTAAAGGAAATGCAAACACACCACAAAAAAAAAAAAGTGTGAAAAGATAGATTTTCCCATACCTTTAGAGTAAGAAGAAAAATCAGATTGAGTGAAGATGTGGACTATATACAATAATTTCTCCAAACAGTAAATAATTTGCTATACTACCAATATAGATCTTGGACAGTCTCCTCAGGGATAATACTGAATAAGCAACTTTATAATGCAAATGATAGCTGCGTAACAACTTTCCTAATGTAAGTGATAGCCCACTAAAAAGTGTCCCAATGTAAGTGATAGATGCGATACAACTTTCCCGAAGGAACAAACACGTCAATGTTAATCAGTGGTAAGGCCTGATACGATGATTGTCCTATTGAGATACTCCGTGTGAGAACGACGGTAAACAAGCTATCTTGACAACGAACCGACCTAGTCACCCGAATAGCTTAGGAATCTCGATGTCCTCATCTACTGGTGTTTACGTTAGAAGAAGCGTAGTTTAACATTATGAAATATATTTGATTGAAAACATGTTAAATGTTAATAAAATACCTTACAAACTGAGGGATTATTCCGTCTTTCGCAATACCGACGATATCACCCGGGGTAATGGACACAATACTTCAATACGTCTTTCTCCACAACTTTATGCCATTTGAATTGTACTCTATGGTATTCGGGGTTGAGAGTGTCACAGAGAGTTTGTCCGTCATATCTGAATATGTCCTTCCCATAAGACACATGGTATTAGTATGATTGGCACTACAGAACCACAAGCTAGCCTGAGGTAGCACAAGAATCCGTGTGAAAAATCAGATTATGCATGAGCTCCAGTATAATACTGTGAAAATGGAGTTGGGGGAGGGGGGATGGCGAAATAAATTACAACTGTATACATGGTGACACATCCGTTTGACACAATTATTATTGATTACAGACTATTGAATTGGACAGTCAAGCTAAAACTGGTCGCACTGACCGTAGGCGAGAAGAATTCCTCCTGCCCCTAAAATGGACAGTAGTAGTTACCAATGTTCAATAGTGCTGAGAGAGGCAAGGCGTTTATGGACTTTTGTTTTACATGTTCTCATTGTCTTAAAGACGCTTGAGTTTAAGCATATAAGAAAATACATTGTGTAACGATCCATACAATTGTATTATTTGTGTTCTAGTTATGTATACTTGTGTATTTAAATACAATTTATGATTGCACTTAGTGAGTCTCCTCGACAGTGGTGTTGTTGGCATAATATAAATACAGGTATCAGTTTGTGTGTGATATAAGGAAGGTTTGCGTGTGTGTGTGTGTATGTGTGTGTGTGTGTGTGTATGTGTGTGTGTGTGTGTGTGTGTATGTGCGTGCGTGTGTGTGTGTATGTGTGTGTGTGTGTATGTGTGTGTGTGTGTATCTGTGTGTGTGTATCTGTGTGGGTGTGCGTGTGTGTATGTGTGTGTGTGCGTCTGTAACTGTACCAATGATTGTAGACTCAAGGGAAGCCACCACATTAATTCCCCAGAGTAAGAGATTCTCAACTGTCGTTAAGTTAAATTTATCGTAAAGTGACACATTCGTTGAATATTAGAAGGATATTATAAACAGGACAGTAAACAGGAAAATGAAAATGAAAGGAGCGTATATGAATATTCTCGGATTATCAGAAGTCAGATAGCAGTGAGCTGGTTCGATGTCATCATATAAATTTACCATGCGCTATTCAGGAAGGGAATACCGTCTAAAAGAAGTTAGGATTATACTGACATGGGAAACAGAAACAGTTAAGCATTCTTGGTCAGTTTCAGATAGAGCGACAGTGATTAAACAGGACAGATATAAGTTCGACTTGTATAAAATACAAGAGTACGCTCAAATGTTTGAACAAGAAGGTTCAGAAATGGAGAAACGTTACGAAGCTCTAAACAGGGAGTCTCAATGGTTACGCCGTCTGCCTCGCACTCCGAAGGTTGTGGGTTCGATTTTGGGCACCATCTTTAGGTTCACGACTGCAATTTTCTCGGAGACCACTGGGGGGGGGGGGGGGGGGGGGGTCACCGCTGGAGCTATGGAGTTCATGCTTTGTGCGATGCTGTCGATAGACCGCCCTGCGGAAATAGACAGAGCCATATGGGATAAAATCCGGTTGTCAAGATGTTGAGGATAATATAGACAGGACAAAGGATAGAATACAGGTAATCACATATACGACATAGATAAGGACTTCTACAGTTTGCTGCACCGGGTGAAATGGTTATAGATGAAATAACACACATCTGTACACAATATATGACATTGATGATATCACCATGAAAAGTGGTGATTTCTTTAACCACGCTAGCGCGCGCACACACACACACACACGCACGCACGCACGCACACACACACGCACGCACGCACACACACACACACACACACACACGAACATGAACAAAAGTGTACACATCTCTTAGCAAAATGAGTTGAATCATTTGGCATTACAAAAAGACTCAATATTGTAATGGAAAGGAATAGAAATACAAATGTCATAAACATTAACTTTACGATTGTTACAGATATTGGACGAATGAATGTTACTTGAACTGTATCGATGCTCATGGAAATGTTATACAGAGATAACATGGGATGTATTCATGTCTTGCTGACGAATTAACAGGTTTTAACCATCTGAAACAGCAAGAACCTATCGCTACAGCGCAGGGACTAAGTTTAAACGGGAAAGATCTCACGACAATGAAAGATACATTATTGTAGGAATCTGCCATTAGCACGAAGTAGATCTCAGAAGATTCAGGAACATTGCACTATGCATTAGTCTACGATGTGCTTTTATCACTTCATCTGTCCTACCAAGGCACCAGGGCCAGGTTCTATACTGGCCAAGACCTACTAACACGTCCTAGTCGTGCGTCCTGGGCAACAGGTCCCTTCGGAGTCCTGGCTAACGTAGTAGGATCGCTGATTCTTCTGAAGTCGGAGAGTATCTGCCTGCACGGCGAGGAACCACCAGTCTGCACACCAATAAACCAGACATGGGACAACGGATACTCACGCAAACCTCAGTCCGGTATGACCTCACACTGATGCTGTTCAACAGGATGTCTTCATCCGACATACAGGACTTCACGCTGGAGTTCACAGCCAGCGAACGCAAGCAAGCAAGCATCTGTCCAACAGATACAATAAGACAATACTCAAATCAGCCGATATCGTGAGTGAGTTGGTTGGTTCGTGGTTGGTTGGTTGTGTTCATCTAGAAGACTGATGTTTAACTTGTATATCCGCCTCGGTGGGGTTCAGTTTGCCTGAGCCTTAGAAGATCTAACGTATAGTGAGGTTTGTCTACACACTTTTTTCCCCATCCGGTGCCAAAGTACCAACTCCACGGGAACTGTATTATAAAGTTGCACATCTCATCTCCAACTAAGAACTAGCGGGGCGTGCAAGTTCGCATTGGATCTTCACAACTTCGGAGTGATATATTAGCAGGCAACATGTTCATGAGTCTAAACAGTATCTACAGACTTACTAGAGGTAAGCCACAGTTGGTGATGTTTTCTTCGCGGGTTTACGTATTTCATTAACAGAAAAGTGTTCAGACAGCTGACTGAGACAACCAGTGAATGTGTCCTGTGAACATTTCTCTAGGAACGCTCATGAAGCTAAAGACACGCTGTTTATATTGTAGTTTGGGAAGAATCACTGTACATCTCTACAATCCTGAAATAATGCCCACTTCATTAAAACAGCGTTCGTCACTTCCAAGCAATAAGTTACATTCTTCACCATCATCGGCGAAGCCCTGAAACAAAAGATAACATATGTGCATTAATGGTTGTGAAGATTACCTTGAGATATAAATAAAATGTCCAAGTGCAATAATTAACAGTGTTTAACTAGGTATTTATTTATTATGTTTATATATTATGTTTATACATGTATGTGTGTGTCTGTGTGTGTGTCTGTGTGTGTAAATGATTTCATTACTTATGAACGATCACAGGCGCACTACGAGATACATATGCGAAGCAACTGAGGCAAATTACATCTGACCTCTCAACTCTGTTCACCCACGGAACACATAACGGAGCGTAAGTATTAGAACAAGAGACGGCATACACCTGAGCTACATAACAAATAACATACATCGATAGATTGTTCGTGTTATTAATGCAGTGCTTATCTCTCCGATTGCGGGGTACGGGGTGTCAGGCGTTGGTAGTACCTTTTGGTAAGGATGACTTTCACGTTCCTTTCAGAGCACATCCACACTGGGCCAAGCCTGACATCCAGTTCACTCCTGTGGCTTCTAGTAGCTGTCAGCATGCGACAGCGGCCACTCCCCGGGCAATAACTGTGACAGTCTTACTAAACCAAGCGTAGCTAACCGATTTGGTGTTAACCCAATCGGTGAACTAGAGTATGCCTACCCAGCATGTGAAGATAGGACTCGGCACTCTGCGCGGAACAAATTATTATTTATTCAACGGGCAAGACGGCGTTTACCTGCAAAGCGTTGTCGAACGCAATGAGCAGGACAAGGCACCCAGAGCGCCCTGGTCATCCACTGTTCGTCTCCAGTCGTATTGACGTTTCTTGCCACCGGATTCAGATGGACTCAGGCGAGAGAGTGAGGTAGACGAATTGCTAAACTCTTCCTCACTTTAATCAAATTCATCGCGAAAGTAATTCTTCATCCAACGTCATATCTCACCTTCACGCCCTGTGGCGATGGGCGAGCTGCAAAGCGGCAGGCGTGGGTAGACTGGCAGCCGTAGTCGCAGACCTGCATACAGGCGGCTCAGGCCATATGGTCGTCTTCTACTGACCGGAACAGCAGTGGGATTCGGCAGCTCCCTGAGCGACCGAGCAGCCCTCTATAGGAAAACACTGCTCACCTCCATAGCACGAGGAAGGGACTAGGAAAGGTGCTATAATCATGGTCTGCTTCATCATTAATTAACCTGCTAGCCGCGGCTGGTGGGTACCCTATACTGCAGTCGACAAACACACAAAGAAAAAACAGGTAACGCTAAAAGAGCAAACCATAGTCCCTTGACAATCGAAACTTGAATGTACACACCCTACTTGATTGAGGCGGCTCGCCGGCCCAAGAGAGACGATCAGCACTGACTGGGAGAGACCTGTGTAGGTACATCATTTACACTGCAGCCTTGAGCGAGACATGACTTTCAGAAGAATGCAAAATAGGTGAAGTAGGAGCCGTCTACACATTCTTCTGGAGTGGAAGGAAAAGCTAGCAAGGACGCCAATCCGGTGTGGGATTTGCCATTAAGTCGGCCCTGGATGGCAAATTAGCTGGATTTCCGAAGGCTATAAATTACAGGCTTATGACCATTAAGTTATCCCTGCTGGAAGGAAATAAGCATGCAACCATCGTGAGTGTCCACGCACCGACCATGACCAATGAATATGACGTCCAAAACAAGTTCTAAGAAGAGCTGCTCAACGTATTAACATCTGTTCCCTAAGGAGACACACTTATACTCCTTGGTGACTTCAATGCTTGAGCAGGCAAGGACATCGCCTCTTGGAGTGGCATCATTGGAAAGTACGAAGTCAGAAATTGTGACAGCAATGGACTCCTCCTCCTTCAGACCTGTGCCAAACACGATCTGCTGATTACCACCACACGAGAAATAGGACATCGTGGATGAACACTCGCTCGAAACACTGGCACCTCATTGACTATGTCATCGTCAGGAGGAGAGACAGACAAGACGTTCGGGTGACAAATCCATGTGTATTGCCGAATGTTGGACAGACCATCGTCTCATTATCTCGAAATTAAACACACACACATCAAACCACCACGGCATCCTCAAGGGGTAAAAATGAAAAAAAATAACAACAACAACTTAATGTCACCCGCTTGAACAGCAAAAACAAAATGCAGCTGTCGTTTAAAAATATGCTGGAAGACCGCCTCAAGCCCAATTTTGCAGCTAAAAAGGATGCGGAAACAGAGTGTAGATCCCTAAAGGACATAATTTACAACACTGCTACTGAAATCCTGGGTCCAGCCCGCCGAAAGCATAAAGACTGATTTGATGAAAATTCTGAAGACGTCAACCCATTGCTGACCGAGAAACATCTCCTGAAGGCCTATTTGAGTGTCCCGAAGTCAACATTAAAAAAAAAAAAGATGCCTTCAATAACATTCGGAGAGTAGTGTAGCAGAAACTTCGACACATGCGGGTCATCTGGCTGAGCAACAAAGCTGATGACATTTAAGGCTTTGCTGACAGACATGATATGAGAAACTTCTACGACTCACCGTAAGCGGTCTATGGTTCTACATCACCAGGCATAGTTCCCCTCCTCAGTGCAGATGGGGGAACATTGGTTACCAATAAGAAAGAACTCCTTAAACGCTGGGCAGAGCATTTCAACAACATCTTAAATACAACTTCCTTCTTGAATGATGAAACAATCAACTGCCTTCCTCAAGTTCTCACTATTGATACACTTGATTATCTGCCAACCACAGTGGAAATAAACAAAGCCATCCAGCGGTAAGGCGCCTGGTTCTGACTCCATCCCAGCAGAGATATACAAGGCAGCTGGGCCAGTCCTATATAGCAGCTTCACTAAGTCTTTACAAACATATAGGTGAACGAGAACATTCTTCAAGGACGCGTCAATATTCCACCTTTAAAAACGTAAAGGAAACCGCCAATTCCTTTTTATACTCGCCAGAATTCTTCTCAATACGCCATCACAAAGGCATCTTCAATTGTAGGCT